>JAPYYR010001085.1:0-18303 GCA_030523065.1 Aphidius colemani | reverse complement strand
AATGATGATTTGACTGTCAAATAATGTTTATTTTTGTTTATTTTATTTGACATATTTTTTTTTGTAATTCACCGACAGCAGATAATGTCGTAATTCGAAATTTAATTATTATTTATTTATTTAGTACTACTATAGTTGTCAATTAAAAACTTCCGATCAGTTTATGTAATCAATTTAAAGTTTAATGTAAAAAAAAAAAATGAAAAAAATATCTACGATTAGTGATAATACTTAGAGGACTAAAAAATATTGATAAAATATTTTCCAATTATTATCACTATAAATAGTAGATATTTTTTTTTTTTATTCAACAAATATTGTTCACAAGACATTCACAGTTATTGGAAATATTTAATGACTATGATGATGATGATGATGATGATGATTATCTTTTAATAGTCATTTTAATCTAATCGGTAAAATTTATTTTGTGTGTTCAGCTTTACTTTGCCATCAACGATTAACGCTTTTTTTTTTTTCCTTATTTTCTAGATGCAGCTCAACACACACATTAACATTTGCCACCAAATTAATTGAATGAGTTGAATCAAGTGAACAGCAGTCTTAAAATCAAGTCTACAGTATTTTACATCAATTAATATTGTTATTTTATATTTTTTCAATTAAAGTGATCACGTAGCAAGCCAACAAGTTGATTATAAAATTATAAACTCAACAGCATTCTGTACTGGTGAGTTAAATAATGTCTTCATATTATTCAATATTTAAATATGTAAATTATTTACGTTTAGAAAATGCAAATTTTACTGGATAACACAAGAATATTAAGCTATTATAAAAGAAAAACTTTTATATTTTTTATAAATTGACATTGACAATATAAAAATTCAATTAAATAAAAATTACTCAATTTAAAATATACATTTTATGTTTTAATCTCCAATGAGAATAAAATCCCTGAATTAATAAATTTGTTGACAATTTGATAATTTCATATGACCTTGATATGATGATAAATAAATTTATTTTTCATTTCATTTGCATACATCAATAGTACATTAAATTTTATAAATTGTTATTAAATTTTTTTGCAGTTAAATAAAAAAAAAATGGAAGCAACTTTAGGATGGATTGATTATTTAGTTATTGGATTAATGCTGATGATAAGTATTGGCATTGGTTTGTATTACAGATTAACTGGAGGAAAACAAAAAACAACTGAGGTAATTATTCAAGCTTTTTTCTCAATAAACCATTAAATGTTGATGGAATATATTTTTTTTTGCAGGAATATTATTCAGCAAATAAATCAATGAGTATTTTACCAGTTGGTATTGCATTGATGGTATCATTTATGTCAGCAATAACACTACTTGGTGTATCAGCTGAAAATTATGTATATGGAACACAATTTGTTGTTATAAATGTGTCATATTTAATTGGTACACCAATTGTTTGTTATGGTTTTTTACCAGTATTTTATAAGCTACAAGCAACAAGTGCATATGAATATTTAGAAAAACGTTTTGGTATTAAAACACGTTTACTTGCTAGTATTGTATTGTCAATACAATTAATATTATATTCTGGTATTGTATTATATGCACCAGCATTGGCACTTGAAACAACAACTGGTTTATCAAAAACAACAAGTATACTTCTTGTTGGTATTGTTTGTGCATTTTATTCAAGTATTGGTGGTATGAAAGCAGTATTAGCAACAGATGTATTCCAAGCATTTCTTATGTTTGCATCATTAATTATTGTCATTGGTACTGCTGTTAATGATACCGGTGGTTTTAGTGAAATTTGGAAAATTGCTAAAAAAGGAAACAGAATACAATTCGACAAGTTAGTTATTGATTTATAATATTTTTAACTTAATTATACTTTAAATATTTATTTGATGGTTTTTATTTTAGTTTTTCATTTGATCCAACTGAACGTCATTCATGGTTTAGTCTTATTGTTGGTGGTATGTGCACATTTTTATCACTTTATGGGGTCAATCAAATTCAGGTTCAACGAATGTTAACTGTCAAGTAAGATGATGATAAAATTTTCCACTAAAAATTCAACAAAACAAATATCAATAAACACTAATTCATTTATTGATTATTTTTTTTTTTTTTTCTAAATTAAATAGAAGTTTATCAGCAGCAAGAAAAACATTATGGATAAATTGGCCAATATTAACAGCTTTATCAGTGACAACATGCTTTTCTGGTTTAGCAATTTACAGTAAATATCATGACTGTGATCCACTTAAATCAAAAGGAAAAGGTTTTGGAATGGATATGTTGATGCCACTTTATGTTATGGATACAATGTCATCAGTTCCTGGTCTACCTGGTTTATTTATTGCAGGTTAGTTATATGACAATATAATAAATTAATTATTATAAAATTAAGTATTAATATGAGTTGTTATATTACAGGTATTATAAGCGCTGGTATCAGTACAATATCAGCAGCCTTGAATTCTCTATCAGCGGTATTTCTTGAAGATTATATTAAGCCAATATATCTAAGCATAACTGGTAATGAATTTAAACAAAAAAATTCAATTATCTGGAGTAAATTATTGGCATTTATACTTGGTATTATTTGTATTGGTATTGCCTATTTAGCACAATATTTATCTGGTGTATTACAAATAAGTTTAACAATATTTGGAGTTGTTGGTGGACCATTATTGGGACTATTTACACTTGGTATGCTTTGTGAAACAGCTAAACAAAATGGTGCAATAACTGGTGCATTAACAGCTTTATTATTTTTAATTTGGATTGCATTTGGTCAACCAAGACCAAGAGCAATTGGTTTACCTACGTCTGTTGATAATTGCACCATATCAGTATCATCAAACACAACATATTCAATGAATAATTTCAATTCAAATGATTATTTTTATTTATACAAAATATCATACATGTTGTATGCACCAATTGGTGCATTTATTACTGTTGCAGTTGGTTGGATTGTTAGTAATATTACAAGAGAAAAAAAAAATCATACCAATCCTGATTTATTTTTTCCATTTATTGCTAATCGTATTAAAACAAGAAAACAATATAATTTAAATCATGCTAATAATACAAGCTTAAAATCAAAATATTCGAATAATCAAAATTTCGATTATGCAGATAATGATACCACGAGAATTTAGATGACTTTTTAATAGTTGTCTTATAGTTAATTGCCTAGAAATATTCCACTTTTTTTTTTCTATCATTATTTACAATTTTCAATAGAGTCTCAGCTTAATTTTTAAAATATACACACAATAAAAAGAAAATTCGTCTTCCAATGGCATTGTGATTACTTAACTTTAATATAAAAAATATACAAATTACAATTAGCCTAAAAAAACAAATTAAACTTATGAATAATATGTACAGAAAATATATAAATTAAATAATAAATTAAAATTGACAATATAAATGACAATAATAAATATAATAGTTGTATGATTATATAAAATTGAAAAATAAAAAAATGTTTATTAAATTGTGTTTGTTTTTATTTCAAGATTGACATATCAAACATTATTATTGTTATTAATTAATGGAAATAAAAAAAATGTAAAAACTTGTGAATCATAATTTAAGGAAAATAAAATAGTATATTAAAGAAAAAATGTTAATCAAAAAGTTTGGAGATTGAATGCATCATCTTGCTAATTAGACAATTATTACAAGAAAAAAAAGAAGAAAAAAAAATTCATCTTTTGGTTGTTTAGCGTCTTTCAAACTGCATCATCTGGTTTTTTCCAATATCAACTAGATCAAGCCAGTTTTAATTCAAATTCTCATATGTACACCGTTTACAAATAACATTTATATCTTACTATTTAACTCAGCCCTTCTTCGTATTTTTTTTATTATTGTCATTATATTTTTATTTTTCGAAATTCATCACGCAATGAGAAGCATGCTGCTGCTGTTTTTTTTTTCTTTTTCTGTATAATGAATCATCAGGATGATGATTTTCAAGATACATAATTATAAATGTCAATTAATTCATTGCTGTAAATTTATCACATAATTGCATACGTATTGTCTCAATTTATTATGGTGTTAATTTTCATGTCAATCAAGTTTTCTGCATTTTAAAAATTTTATTAATATAAATTTTTTGTATTGATAATATAGCGAAGCAATTGGAGCTTGAATTTTTTTAAAATTGGGAATTTAAAAGTAACTGTAACCGGCTTAGACTTGTAACAAGATATTTAAGAAAATAAATTTAGCTATTTTTCATCCTTTTTTTTTTTTTTTTCTATCAGCTATTTAAATGATCTACTTGTTCAATTTTAATTCATATATAAACACATCTTGACTATTTTACGTTAGTCTTAATTTTTACACGACAAACATTTGTCGTCTTTTTTATATACAAATATTTAAATAGAAAAACAAACAAACGTAATATTTGTAATTTAAAAAAAAATATATAAATTTTAATTAGACATCTTTGTGAAAATAATAAAATAAAAAAAATAATTTTTACCGGAATAATATGTAATCAGTGCTTTATTTTTTCTTGTATTTAAATTCCAACACCTTTGTCTTGTGACTATTAAAATAATTAAAATAATTAAATGTTTATTAAATAAAAAATCATTATATAAATTTATTTATAAAAATAATAAGACAATTCAAATGTATAGATGAAAAAATATGTAATTTTAATAAAATTTTAAATTATTATTGACAGTTGTGTGTGTGTGTGCTGAATTTGTTTCTTTTTAAATTTATAATTCATCGGTTTAATCATTTACAATTATACAAGTTTATGGATATGATGCTGCTGATGAATCAAGGCAATCATTTCAGAGAAGATTCATCAAAGGGGGTTCCTAGTTTTTTTATTAATCATTTTTTTTTCTCTCAATCTGGCACGTGTGTGTGTCGCATGCTAGACAACTTGATCTTGCAAATATTATATGCAATGATAGAAATAATAATAAAAAAAAATAATATCATGTGAAATAATCTGCAACACAGAAACGATCTTGATCAGTTGGGTGGTAGGGACACATATTGTATAAAGGCGCATATATGACAATTAAAACGAACAGTCTTAAAACAAAATCCGGTTTAATTCGGTCGTTCTGATCTCCAGAGTTGTTCCTTCTTGCATCCTTAATTATTAAATTTTTTTTTTCTTTTATTATTTGACATTTAAATACACTGACCTCATTGTCACATTTGTGTATTAAATTATCAAGATCAACTACTAGAGAAATATATCAAAAAAATATTGAATTATAACATTTGTTACTCGAAATTATTGGCAATAAAAAAATATCCAATTTCAATTTATTATCTAAATTTTTTATCATCAAAAAGAATATATATTTAATGAAGTTTTTAATTGTGTTTTTTTGATAAAAAATTAAACAATAATAATAATAATTTTTGAATAACAAAAGGTAAGTTAATATAGTTGATCGTTAATTTAATAATAATAATTTTTGTTTTTTTTTTTGTTATATATTTCAAGTTAATTATAACGAAAATAATAATTATGTGATTTTTAAATTGCGGAAATAAAAGAGTGTGATTAATGACTTCCTTGATTGATAAAAAAAAACTGTAAAAATAGTAAACAACAATTTAATAATATTATAGAAAAAAAAACAATACAAAAAATATTAATTTTAATTTATAAATAATATCGAGTAATTTAATAGGATATAAAATAATAAAAATTAATAAAATTAAAAATATTATATTTCTATGCATAAAATATCAAGTTTTAAGTGAAAAAAAAAAATCATAATATTTTCATTTTAAATTTTCAAACTGCATTGTTGATTGTAGCTTAAATTGACTCAACAAATTGACTCTGCTATTGACTGTAGTTTAAAAAAAAAAGCTCAATATTTGAGACATAAAAAAAAAAAAAGACATGAATTATATCACATCACATGATAAATATTAAATGAAAAAGTATCAAAATGTTAATTTAAAAAAAAAAACATATCTACAATTTAATTTACACAAATTAATTTATCATTTGAATAAAATTTTCAAAGTGCATTTAATTTAAATTAATGAAGATTAATGTCTTTTTTATTGAATAGAAACATCCATATACAACCAAAATGAAGCAACAATATATTTTAATAATACTAATCATTGGAATATCACTGACATCAGCTGAACTATCCAAAAAAAATGAACAACAAAAGCAATGTACTGACAATAATCCAGTGATGATTAATTTTTTTTCATGGATTGATTATACTGTGCTGTCAATAATGCTCATTGTGTCGTGTTTGATTGGTACATTTTATGGTTTTTTATCATCAAAACAAGAAACAAATAATGATTTTTTACTGGGTGGTTCTCATATGGGCACCTTACCAATGGCAATGTCATTGGCAGCAAGTTTTATAACAGCTATTGAATTACTTGGTAATCCAGCTGAAATGTATGGACAGGTAATTAATTATAAATAATAATTTAAACTTTTATTAATTTACGTATTTTGTTTTTTGATTTTAACAGGGCACACAATTTTGGATGACATGTTTATCATTTATAATTGTTGTTCCAATAACATCTAAATATTATTTACCAGTTTATATGAAATTACGTTTAACATCAAGTTATGAATATCTCAATCTAAGATTTCATCGACATTGCAGATTATTAGCAAGTTTACTTTACATGATTCAAATGGTACTGTACACATCAGTTGCTGTTTATGCACCAGCATTAGCACTAAGTCATGGTAATTTATTATTATTACTTTTACATTTGATTTCATTTATTTATTTATCAATTCAATCATACAAATTAATTATTTATTTGTTTTTTTATTTACTTTATTGATTGTTTTTTTAAATAATTTCTTGTTTCAGTTACTGGCTTGAATACTTACATTGCAGTAACACTAATTTATGTTGTTTGTATATTTTATGCATCTCAGGTGAATAATTTAAATATCATAATTTTTTCCTGCACAAAATAAGCAATAATTTAATGATTTTAAATTTTATTTAAAGGGTGGAATGAAAGCAGTTATAATGACTGATACATTTCAAGCAATAATATTAATGTTGTCATTATTTATAATTGTTTTGTTGGGAATAAATGATGTTGGTGATTTTATGGATATATGGAATGATAGTAAGAATACAAATAGAATTGAATTTTTTAATATTGATCCAAATTTAACAGTACGACATAGTTTTTGGAGTGTCGTCATTGGTGGTTCATTTTATTGGGCAACAATGTTTTGTAGCAATCAATCATCAATACAAAAATATTTGAGTGTTCAAAATTCTTCACAAGTTAAAAAGTAATTATTATATTTATTTATTTTGGCTATTTAAAATATATTTATCATATTAATTTTTTATCACAGAGCACTTTGGGTATCAGCTATGAGTTTAATAATAATATATACAATAAATTTCATAACTGGAATGATACTTTATACTGTTTATAAAGATTGTGATCCACAAAAAGCTGGTTACATAACAAAATCAGATCAATTATTGCCACTTTATGTCATAAATATTATGGGTAAATATCCAGGTGTGCCTGGTTTGTTTGTTGCTGGTATATTTGCTGCATCATTGGGAACAGTTGCAAGTGCACTTAATTCATTAGCAGCAATAACATGTGAAGATATATTTCAAGGTTTATTCAACATTAAAATACCATCAAATAAAGCTGTATTATATGCCAGATTGATCAGTATATTTTTTGGAATACTTAGCTTTTTGTTTGTATTTATTGTTGAACAACTTGGTAGTGTTATGCAAGTTGCACTATCATTTAATGGCATGGTCGGTGGTGTAACACTTGGAATGTTTACCCTTGGTATGTTTATACCATGGGCAAATGGAAAAGGTGCTATTGTTGGTTCAATAACAGCTTTAATAATTGTACTCTGGATTGGCATTGGTGCACAGGTTGAAACTTTTTATGATGAATCTAATTTAGATAGCAAAATTACATCGATTGATCATTGTCCTTGTATCAATGAAACAACAGCTATTTTATTGCCAATTAATACTGATGAATCAACAACATGGACATCAACAATATCAAAAGTTTATAAGGTAAAATAAAACCCTTCAATAATTATGCTTGAAAAATATTAATTTCTCATTATTTTTATTTACAGATTAGTTATTTGTGGTACAGTATGATTGGTTGTATGATAACTGTTATTGTTGGAACTGCTGTTAGTTTATTAACTGGACCACAAAATCCAGCTGACTTAGATAGTGATTTACTTAGTCCACCAATTAAAAAATTTATTGATTCATTAACAACAAAATCATCTAGCTCCAATGTCAAAGGAATTACAAATCTTTCTTTGGAACTTGAAGATGACAAGATCAAATCCAATGTCATCAAGAGTTCAATTAAATAAGTCATCAATATTATATAATATTAATATAATTTTAATGTAATTTTTTTTTTGTTTTTCGTTATTTTAAAAATTTATTATCATTAAATACTGAGTGATGTGTAATATTCTAAATTATTTTTAATAATTATTTTTAATTTTAACATAATTTCGTTTTATTATTGTTATTTTAAATTTTTTGTATTTTTTAAATATTTAATTATTCTTTGATTTACAGGCGGTTTTTTTTGAGTGGTATTGTACTTATTTACTGTGTAATTTAATTGTGTTGAGTAAAAGAATATTGTATTGCTGAAAATATATAATTGTAAATATTAAAAATAATGAAGATTATATTATCATTTTGGTAGACACGTCATCATGGAAAAAAATTTACTTTGTTCAAAAGCTGTAAAACAAATAAAGTATGAGATTATTTTTTTGTTTAAATAAAATCTTCACATTTATAGACTTGTTATTTAGATTTAATTTATTATTTTATTTTATTTTATGTCTTAGTACGTGGATATCTTAATTTATTAGTCTGCAAATTCATATAAAAGCGGTACATTTTAACATGAGACTTCATTTGATTTAAAATAATCAAGACATTACCAATAAAGTTGACTTGAATTTGATTCATCTCAGTGTACGTAAGTATTTATTATTTATTTCTTCATTTCAAAATTATAGAAATATCATAATTTTTATTGATTTATTTATCTATTTTCCTTTTTTTATATGGATAAAAGAAAACCTGGAATATTCATAGATTAAATAATACGTGATAATACTAAATAATATTGATAAAAAAATATTTTCACGTTCGTTAAAAGAAAAATCCACCCAACAAGATGATTGTATTAAAGAAAAATCATTTATTTTGGCTAATAATTTCTTTCAATATTATCTGCTTAATTATTTATTCTGAAGCAAAAAAATATAGTACACTGTGTGAACTGGAAAACCAAAGTGTAAGTATATAACAATAATAAAAAAAATTATTATTGGAATAATAAAAAAATATTTGATTTACTTTTCCAGTGTGGCTTTGGTACCTTAAAACTTTGTTGTGGAGATCTTGTTTGTAATGATTCAAAAATTTGTGTATTGCCTGAGAAAAAACGAAAATACAGAGAATGTCGTAATTTACTTCAACCAAGTTCTCCAGTATTTATATTTATTAAAATTAATATAATTAATTTAATTAGTTTATAAGTATTAATAATTAATTGGTCGTTTATTTATTTTTCTTTTTAGTGTAACATTTTTCCTGCACGCAGTGATGGTCGAAAAGTTTGTTGTTCTTTAGAAGAATGCCCTGAAAAATATTGTGATCCTGATGTAGAAATATAATTATAACTTAATAATTTTACATATAAATAAAAATTTATTCATTGAAAACACTAAATGTTTCTCGATAATTTACATCAATAAAAAAATTTTAAATTCATTTTATTATTCAGCCAATAGATTATTACAGCAAATTTTAATTATTTTTATTTATTAATTTATTCAATTTTTTTTATTACATATATTTTTATCAAAGGCACTGTTTTTATCATTCATTATTATTATTTTTTTATATATACAGACAAGTAAATTTATACTCCATTTATAAATACTATTTATATAATTTACATTACAATAAATATCAATCAATCAGTCATATATAATATTTATCAAATTTGTCAAAGTAAAATTAAACAAAAAAACAGGTAACTATTAATTTATTTTAGCCTACATTAAAATAATTATATAAATATTTCAAAATTCAATTTAGAAATAACTGATTATTATTTTTATGTCTCTTTGTCTTATCATAATTTTGTTTACACTGATTAAATTTAATTTTTTTAAAAATTTTATTTCATATAAAAAATTAATCCTTTATTTACTAAAAACTTTGATTTATTTTTTTTTCTTTATACACAAATGTAATATGAATATTTTAATTTTTAATGATAATGGCAGTTAATTTTTAATCACACTGCCAATTTTGAAAAAAAAAGAAAAAAAAAAAAAAAACGCCAGCGTTATTTAATTATTTAACATTTAAAATACTAAATATAATAAATTTTTATTTGACAATAAAAAATAAAATGATATCATAAAATAATAATAGACTTTAATTTATATTTTTTCCTATTTTTTAGAAAATAATTATTTATATTTTTTAAATTATTTAGTTAATATTATTGGTCAATTTGATTGTGATTTATATCTGTTTGTCAAGTAATATCATACTGTGCATATCTGCACAACATTTGACCATTATTATTATTGTTTATATTAATACTATTAATAGTATTATTATATTCGTTGTGATAAAGTAACACTCAGTCATCAAAATCATGTCTTAATTTAATGTAGAGACATGATCCAAGTATTATACCGAAAACTTCAAGAACAGATAGACCAAGTCCAACAGCTCCGAGTATTATTAAATGTTCTTTAGTTGTTTCCAAAAATTTATATATGCAACCCTGAAAAATATAAATAAATTTTGTAATTTTATTGTGTTCTTGAATTTTTTAAATAAATTCAAAAACATTTGCTTTTTTTTTTTTATTTAATTTTTATTGATTCGAAAAAGAAGAAAATGTAATGAAAAATATAGTCGTTTTTTCTTTGACTATTTTATGTCGACAGTTTGATGTCGTAAATAAATTAGAATATAAAAAAATAAATAAAAACTTACAGTGTATTGTATATTTGATGGATGATCTCTTCTCCCACATAAAAGAGTTGGTGTTTTGCAACAACTATCAGGCACAACACTACCATCATGTTGAACTTTTTCATCTCTGTACCATTCACTTGCAAGCCAATCTTCAAATCTTCGTGCACCACAACATTTAAACTGTTGAAATTAATTAAAATAATTATTAATTTCTTCATTACAATTTTATCAATTAATTTATACTAAAAAAATAAAATTGCATACTTCAATTTGCATTTGATCAATGGCTTTTGTTTCTCTTGATTTTACAGAATAATTATCAAGGAATGTACGATTTAATGATTCCTTTAACTCTGGACCAACTTGTTCTTCATGAATTCTTGCCAAAACACCAACACCAGCTTCAAGTGCCAAAATTGTCATGACAACAAAAATATACTGAAAAAAAATATAAAAAAGAAAATATTATTTATATATTTTAATACAACTAGCCAATAACATTGATAAATTAAATTATATTTATCAAATGATCCACAAAGTAGAAATGAAAATTCTATTCAATTTTAGTTGTTGATATTAATTAATTTTTGTTGTAAAGTTTTATAATGCTGACAATTTTATTCTGCAGATATAAATCAGTGAATGACCTCGTAAATAATAACATCATTAAAATAAGATTATTTTTTTATTATTATTTTTAGTCGTGTTAAATTCAAATTATTAAATATATCCGGTGAGTGTTTACAATTGAACAATTGTACAATGAAAAACACCGTCAATTCTATTTGCTTGTAAACAAAAATTTCAATGAAAAAAATTCTACATATTACAATAAAATTAAATAGAAAAAATTGATAAATAAATTGTCAACTTTATTTGTTATTTATCAATAAATTAATTTTAAAAAATTTACTTTTTAGTTGACTTGTTTTTATTTTTTCTTATCAAAATGAAATTTATTTACGCATTTTATTTTGATAGTAAAAAAATTTTTAATTGAATTTTTAATTAATTAAATCCTTAAAGAAAATAAATCATTGTGTAAAGATAAATCGAAATTAATTTTTAACTGTGATTTTGAAGAATGAAAAAATAATTGTCTACTTGTTGATGTATTTTTTTTTTTCCTTTTGTAAATTCGTTTATTTTTATTTATAGAAAAACAAGTGGATAGCTGATAAAAATAATTACTTGAAGTAATAATTTATCTTTTAGTGTAAATATAGTATTATAGATCATGATTTTCATGAAAGAACGTGAGGCTTGATGTACATTTATTTATTAAATGATAAAAGTGACGACATTATGATAATGGTGTGCAATAAACTGGTTGGTACATATATCCACGTGTAATATTAATATCAATATGTATCTATCAACATTATATTTTTATAATAATAATAACAAAATGTAAAATTCAACATGATGATGATGGGTTTGTGTATATAGCTTACATTGCAAGACCAAGTTTATAAGATAACTTTTTGTTTTTCCCGTTGGTCGTTATATGCCTAGAGCAACGATCGATTATGTTATCACCTCGTCAAAAATGATTTACAACACTTGACTTCAATCTTGACACAGTTTTATTTTTTCAATGAAAATATATAAATTGATTTTCAAATATTTTCTACTCTATCCTCTTTGCTATATGTGTAAAATCATTGGCAATTCCTATATGCACAACATTTATTTGCAATTAAATATTGAATTAATAGCTCTCAAGTCTCAACATTGTCATGGTAATTTCCAACAATCAATTACAAAAATATTTTCTATGTACTTGACGCGACGAAATTACCTCGTTAACGAGACAATATTCAAGACACAGAAGCATTATCAGCATCCTTGACACAAACAAGGAAATTGAAAATCTAATGTACAAAATAAATTGCTAAACACAAATATCTCTTCGCAATATTTCAAATTAATAATCATAATTAAAATTAGGAAACATATTAAATGGTTTTTTAAGGATTTTAATTGAAATAAAATTTATGATAATAAAAAAAATCATTACCAGAAGAAGAATACAACGATTCTCGGAGGAAACTCCTCCGCATCCAAGCCAACTTGCTATTATAGCCAATCCACCAGCAACAATGAGGGCGTATGCTAAAATTGGATAAATTGATGTCGACATGAGTGATATGTAATTGTGCTTAGCAATAACTGTCCATACTCCTATTCCACCTACTATCAGACCCGAAAGCTGCAACAAAAAAAATTTATAATCATCAATTTTCCACAATTTAAATTCATTAAAATTTCAATTTCAAGTTTCTTTAAAAATTGTAAATAATTATTAAATATATTGTTGAACAATTTAAAATATTTTAACTTAAATCAATTAATTTAAACAAAAATAATTACTAATAAATTTTTTTGTTTTATATTTTTTAATTAAATAACATTCAATCAAGTCATGCTGAGTTTTAAATTAACTTTAGATAAGGATTTGCTCGAAAATAAATTTCTCTTTATTACTACTGTTGCTATTTTATCTTTCAAGTAAAGAAAAACTCTTGAAATATATACAAAAAACTTTATAAAATAAATGAAATTAAAAAAAGAAAAGTACGAAATGATATCTTTATTTAGAAAAAATTAAATAAATAAAATGTTTTTATTTTTTTTTATTTTATTGTTGTTATTCTATGTGTGTTGGGTTGCAGGTACTAATGAAATTAAATTGAATATAAAAATTTATTTATCCAAGGTGTTGGAGGAATAGAAAAGAAAATAAATATTAAAAAAAAATTTAAAAAGAATGACAGTTTAAATTATATTTTCTTTTATGACTCGACTGATTTTTATTTGAATTATTTCGATTCAAAAAAATAGAAGATAGGTAAACACAAGTTAATGAGGTCTTTATTATGACTCGATGATTTTAAAATATACCTGAATAATATATTAAAATAAATATATACAAGACATTCGTCACTTGATTTTTTTTATTCTCTTTCGAGTATGATGTATATATTTTTTTGATTTTTTGATATTCCGTTTGTTTTAAATGGGTGGGTAAGATTATGTCTAAATTCCAAAAAACCAGTTCCTTTTCCTGTTCTATCGTTAACCATCTATGGACACATTATTCGTCAAAAAAAAGTATAAAAATTTATTATAACTATATATGTATTTTTTTAAATTTTACAACAAAAAAGTATTTTAAAAATTTCGAATTTCATTTATCAAAATTATTACTGTACAATCTCCTGTGTTTTCGATCTAAAAATTATTGGATATTTTATTGTTTGTCTATTTTTTCTAATCATCATTTAATCAAAAAACGAGGTATAAATAAATGATTTTTAAAACTTACAAACAATACAACATTGTATATGTGAAGTACGTATTTTAAAAAATTAACAGAACAGCAGCCATCATCTCTAGTTCTAATTCTATTTGATGTACCAGGTAATCTCTCCGAGCCTTTAGCCATTTTATGTGAAATTTCAAATCCTCTTGTTCCTTATTATTCAAATCTTTTGATAAAATTTAAATCACCTCTGTTGTTTTAGGCTATTTTTTTACCTCTCCATGTCACCTGAAATCATTTTAATATAATCATTAAAATAATTAAACACAAAACAACAATATAATATGAAAAAATATCAGTTTAAAAATAAAAATCATTTCGCCTTCAACGAGTTTGTTTCAGGGTGTGACTCGTCATGTATTTTTTATTTCTTTAAATAATATCCTGATGTGTGGGCGAGTACCATACGATCTTGTATATACATAATTATATATGGTTATATACCAAGAAAATGAATATTTATAAATAAATAAAAAAAATTTTTTATATACATATAAAGGGTCAAGATGTATTTTACTCTTGAAAATGTCGTCCTCGACGGGTGGTTTACCACGTATAATAAAAACGCATATAAGTTCACATAAAAAGTATAATAAAAAATTTACGTTAACATTTTGTGGTGTATATTCTATTAATTTTTTATTTTTACATATATCATTGTAGACAAACCAAATGTCTTATGCATACGAACATAAAGCAGAACATGAATTATAATTTTGTGAAATTTTTATTTTCTAATAAAATAAAATATAAATTTAAACCAAAAAATATAATCACTGAATTTATCAAATTTAAACTGTAAAATTAATAAATTTCGTCATTTTTATATTGTAAATATTTAGATTAATAATTAAATTAAATTAATTATAGTTTAATTTCATTTAATTTATTGATAATTTTTAAAATAAAAAATAGAACAATGAGAATGTTAAACATACAAACATGTTAATAGAAGAACAATTCGAATGATTTATAAAAAACTTGTGAGCACAAAAGAGATAATATAACGTTTGAAAAATAAAAAAAAAAATAATAATTTTTTTATGAGTTAACAGCTTGCTGGTTTAAACTCAACTGATATTTGTGGCCAACAATCAGTTGATGTATTATATGATCTGCAATATTCACATTGAAGCCCCATCGGTATTATCAACACATCGTATTTGATATTATTTTGCTTTCGATAGAATTGACAAATTGATGTTAAAATTGATTACCAATAAATTGATTTTCAATTTTATTTATTCGATTGTTAAGAAATTTATTGATAAATAAATTTATTTATCAAATTATTCGGCTATTTATTGAGTTACTAATTTATTTAATTATTTATTAATTTATTTGGCATTAAAATATCAATTTAATAATTAATTTATTAATTAATCAATTATAAAATTTCATTTATTTTTATGATTATTAATTAATTGTTAATTTATACATGAAAAAATCAACTACAATCACCCAAATAATTTAATTTGTTTATTCAAGTTAAATAAAATCAAATAAAAAATTTGAATTTTGTTTGATGACTATAAAATGTGTTGTAAAAATGACAAAATCACTTGGTCACTAATTCCATGGTCCACCTTTATAAATCTATAAAAAAAAAAAATAAATTTCAACTGATTCACTGAAATATTTCAATCCCGTTAGATCCGGTTAAAGTTACTATATACATATGTTATTAAAAAGAAGATGAAAAAAATTCTGTGACATGTGGATTTAAATTTAATGAGGCTGATTTTGTTGTGAGATATAAATTTAATATTTATATTTATATTATTGCATTATTTAGCTGTTAATTTATACGTATACTGGTTAATGAATATGTTGAGATTTAGTAACATGTAGTTTATCAGTTCCCAGGAGAGACATATCCTCATTTGTTCAATATTGTAACCCCAGAGAGGACAATTAACTAATCTAGTCAATCATTTAATTTATGCGTGTTAACCTTGCCGGACATTCACGCAAATAAATCCGACCCTCAATTCTTATTAACTTTTTCCTGTCTTGTCATGATATTATTATACTATTTTACATATGTGAAAATAATATTTTATAATGCAAAACTTATTACACATTAATTGCATCTAATTCAAGTTGAAAATTTCAAAAAAAAAATTAAATAAAAAATAATTCATTACGCGTTGCTGTAAATTAAATAAAATATATAATTTTTTTTGGTTAATTTAAATAATATGTAGATGGAATTTTTATATTTATTTAATATTTTTAAGACTATAAAATTTTACAGTGTAAAAAAAAAATTGATTTAGCAGTTCAATGACTTTAATATTTATAGATTTTAAAGGTTTTCAGTTGCCTCAAATGGCTGTTAATATTTTGCGCGAATGAAAAATGAAAATTATTATTTTATATCTATCAATGTAGCAAAAAAAAAAGTATTATATTTATGGCGAATTTATTTTAAATATATTTATAAAATAAAATTTATCATTATAACGAAAAAAAAAAAGAAAAGCTAAAAAACAGTCGGAGATTCACACGAGTATTTTGGTTTTCCAGAATGTGATTTCACATGAAAAGTTAAACTTATGCAGCTGTTACCATTGAAATTGCAATCGAGAAAAACAGTAAAATATTGCAGTTAAATGCCAGCCAATTTATTGTATGCATCATCAGCTTTTTAGTCTCTCTTTGTTTGTTTACGAGCTTTATTTATTCAAAAAAAAATGTTACAAATTAATTTGTTGCAGTGTACATACACGAAAGAGCAACGTTTGATATATATATTTTTTTTATTTTATAAATTTTTCAATAAACAGAGAAAAAAACCAAAAAAAATTGCACACAAAAAGTGGATATTTATTTTTTAATTCCCAGCTGATTATCTTTCGTGATAAATATTTTTGTATAAATAATTATTTTAATGAAGAATTTATTATTAATTTATGATAAATAATTTGAAAATCATGCTGTTCATTTGGAGAGTATTATTATTGATTATTGGCAGAGGAAAAGATTAGTATGATGTAGGCGGATAATGATTTGAATATAATAAGGTATCAAAGGCCATCTGATAATCCCATCATCAATTCATCAGGCGGTTTTGTTATTTTGGCTTTAGCTGTTGTATGACCATTGGATTACCACATGGCTCAAAATTATATACATGTGTTGGTATATCAAGAGAAATAATTAGATAAAAATTTAACATGGCTTTAATATCAAGTGGCTTTTTTTTTTGCTCATTAATCTCTTGAACTACATTTAGAGCTCATCGAGTTATCGGTTAATATTTAAAAATATAACATCACGAAGCATGCTAAGAATTATTATGACATTAAATTTGTATAGCTGATTTATTTAGTAAATTTTTTATATTCTTTAAATATTTTCTGAGATAAAATTACAGCTACTTTTTTTTTTTTTTTGCATGAAAACTTTTCTCAGTTTAACTATTATCTTCCTCTAGGATTTCGGTCTGTTATTCGAAAAATGTAATAGCAGATTTTCTCTTGACAAATCTGAAAGAGCTTTTTTTATAAAACTTTTATTAAGCAAAATATTACTATTTGAATCTCGAATTATAAATGTAATTTTTATAGAAAAATATTTAATAGCAAAATCAATGAGCTCGTCATGCAAATCAGTGGTTTTAAAGTGAGTAAAGGTGAGTGAAGATTTTAAATTAAGTGCTTCACTATCGCATCTTCAACTTGAAAAATAATATTTAATTTGCATAGAAATTTATCGTCTGTATTTGTGCTTCAGGGGTTTTTTAATATTTTAATAGCTCAGTCACGTTCATTTGCATTAAAATATATATATTTATAATATTTACCAGATAAAAAGAAATTTAATAACTTTATTATTTTATTTTATTTATATTTCATGCACTGTAAAAAATTTCTAGCTACAGTCACGAGCTGGATAGCTGCCCCCTCTATCCACGGCTAACTAACCTTTGGATAGTTAGCCGTGGATTGTTGTT
>JAPYYR010001084.1:0-19879 GCA_030523065.1 Aphidius colemani | reverse complement strand
TGAAACGTCAAGGACGTACTCTCTATGGATTCGGAGGTTAATTCCAACATACATCATGACCAGCTAACAAAACAAATCGGCCCTTTTCAGGGCCATCAATTAATTAACACAATGCAATACTCATTCAATTTTCAATAAAAAGAATTCGTTAAATTAATGTGCATAGCAAAGTTTAGCAGTTATTTTTAATAACAATTACATATTTTCACATCTGTCAGTGTGTTGCTAGCCAATCAATACATTAGCGTTGCGCAGAATATCAAAATAAACATCTGACAACACATATGCTACAAATTGTTTATAACTTGTTGAATGTTTATTTATAATTGAAAAAAAATTATTTATATACCATGTTTTAAGCAATTTTAATAATAATAGGATTTTGATTTTTAAATTAAATAAAATACTCTAAAATTCATTCGTATAAAATAATTTTTATTATTAATTAATATTAAACTGCAATATATTCTAGATCAACTTTAAATATTCAATTTGTTTTTTTTTTCTTATACAGATACATTACACAAACATTATTGCTGAATGGTATAAAAAATTTGTTCATCAATTAAGTAAATATTTAGTCAAAAAATTAAATTTACTCTGTTGAGAAATAACTATTTTCCATAGAAAATTCAATTTACTTTGAACAAAATATGATTATTATGAAAAACCAATAACTAAAAGCACTGATAGATTTGTTTGAAATAATAAGTGAAAAAAAATAACATATGGACAAGGTTAAAGCCGAAATTTTAATTCATTGAAATATTTCGTTTTTAAAAAAATAATAATGGCACAATTCTTAAAAATGATAAAATCAGAATAAAAATAATACTATAGTTATTAATAATTAATATTTTCTTTGAGTAGAAAAAAAAAAACCTGTGATTTAATGAATCTTAGATTTTGTTGAAACCAAAAAGTGATTTGAGATCGTCAAGTGATAATTTGGAACTGGTAACTTTGCCACTTCCAGTAAGTACACTTGATGCAATTTGAAGTTTTTTTTCTTGCAATAATTTGATACGTTCTTCAATACTATCAGTCATAAGAACTTTGTAAATAGTTACATTTTTAGTTTGTCCAAAACGATAAATACGATCTTGTGCTTGTGATTCCAATTGTGGATTCCAATGAATATCCATTAATATTAAATTATTAGCACCAACGAGATTCAATCCAACACCACCAGCAGTTAATGATAGTAACAATACTCGTGGATCAATATCATGATTAAATGAATTAATAATATCTTGACGATCTTTAACAGCAACTTGACCAGTAAATTTTTTGTATGTTGCATTTTTAATTTCATCAAGATTTTCAGCAACAACATTAAGTAGTGTTGTCCATTGTGATACGATAATAACTTTTTCATCTCTTTTAATAATGTCACTAACAAGTTTAATAACAGCACGTATTTTTGAACTTTTACGTTCTCTTTCAAATACTGGATTATCAGATGTTAATAAATTATTTTTAACACGTTCATCAACACCCATATCATCATCACCACCACCAGCTTCATCATTATCATCAAATAATGATTTATTTATTCCCATGTTACTCATTCTCATTAATATATTAGCATCAACATCATGTCCACCACCAATTCCACTTTGATCTAAATCATCTTGATCTAACATTGCATGAATCAATGATAAATGACAACATACTTGACGTAATCTCAATAAAAGAACTAAAATTTCATGTGATTTAACTTCAGCATGTGTTGCTAATAATTTTTTTTGTGCTTTATTAAAATTACGTTCAACTGGATCAAAATAACGTGTTGGATTAGCATATTGCTGACCACCAGTTTCAAATAATCTTTGTTTATCAGCTCTTTGTGATAAAAATTGTGCAAATAATGTTTTTGAATATAACATAACTTTTTGATATATAACTTTTTCTTCTGGATCCATATCAACCCATATAATATCAATCATTTTCTCTGGCAATTTTTCAAGTAAACCTTTTCGAGTTAGTTCATCTTTAGTACGACGTAACATAAGTGTTTTAATAACAGTTGCTAGTCTTTCATGTCCAGCTGAATCTTTATTATCAACCCAACGTTTCCATGTACGTATATCATCAAATGGTGATACTTTTAAAAATTTTAATAATGCATAAAGATCCATTTCTTTATTATGAATTGGTGTACCAGTCATTGCCCAACGTTTAACAGCAATAAGATCACATACTGCCTCGGAGCATTGACTTTTATGATTTCTAATAACATGTGATTCATCAAGAATAACTCTTTTCCATTTAATTCTAAATAATGCTGTATGACTTTTATGTGCACGTGATAATATTGCATATGTTGTTAAAACAATATCTTTATTGGCTATTTTTGATATTGATGTTTCTCTTTTTGGACCATGTTGATGATCAACTGTTAGCATACCTGATTTAGTACGTTCTTTTATTTCTTGAGCCCATTGATTGATCAATGATGCTGGACAAACAACAAGTGTATTACCATTATATTTTATTGATGATTTTGATTTTTTAGATATCCATTCATCTTCTTCACTTGATGATTCACAACCATCACCATCAATTTCATTTGATTCCATGACAAGTGATATCATTGTCAATGTTTTACCAAGACCCATGTCATCAGCCAATAAACCACCAGGTGGTTTTTGTTGTTCACGCCATAATAACCATGCAAGTGCATGTTTTTGATGTGGCATTAATTTTATTTTTAAACCACGTGGATCTTTGTGTAAGACATTTTCACCTGGACATGTTTCTAATGAGCCATGAAAATTTTTTAATGTCTCAACTGTCAATTGTTCTTCACGTGCAAATGTTGCTTGAGCCATATGACCCAATTTATTAATATCAAAACCAGCTTTTGGACTTTGAAATAATAATTTGTTTAACTCATTTTCTTTGTTATCCATTGGAAATTTTTTATCATCATTATTATCTGATGATGTACTACCAACATCATGATCAGATGATGATTCATTTGAGTCGTTGTAATTAATTTTTATATCATTATTAAATTGTGATTTTAAATTATTTTTTTTAGTGTCAAAATTATATGGTGATGATGTCATTAATGGTAATGTTTTATTGTCATTTAATTTAGCTGTTAATTTTGATAATTCAACTTCAAGTGTTGATATATATTGACGCATTTTAAGACCACCATCTGGTAAACCATCAGCATGACCACTGTAAAGAAATTTTCTTGATTTTATTATTTCTTGAATTATTTCATCAATTCGCTTTTCAGTTTCCTTATTTTCATGTGATTCCTTAAAGCTTGGTTGAATGTCAACAACATTTGAAGGTCTTTTAGTTTTATCAACATTAAATACTGGTAAATTTGTAATATCTCGTGGTGATTCTGGCACATAATGATCAGATGAATCTGAATCATCAATTTGTAGTGTATCATTTTTATTTTTTGTTTCTTCAATAATAACATCTTCACTTGATGAGCTGTCATCAATAATAGTACTTCTTCCAGAAGTATATGATTGTTCTTTTGATTTATTTACTATTTTTTTTTCACGAACAATTGATTTATCAGCTGTAGCATCATCATCATCAGATGGAGCAGAAATATCAACTATTTTTGATTCATTCAGACTATTTACAGTTTTATTTATCGATTCATCAACATCAATATGCATTGAACTTGTATCATTGTCAATCATTGATATTGACATTGCTGAAAGATTTGATGTTGTCTTTGTAATCATTTCAACATCATCTTCACTGGTATCATTCATGATTTTAGAAAATTTCTTACGACGAGATTCCTCATGAAGTTGTTCATCCTCATCTGAATCACTATCTATAGGATTTATTTTTATTCTGCGATATTTTTTTGTAACAACTTTTGGCTTGTCATCTTCATCACTTTGACTGTAAATACTTGAATCACTACTTTCACTCATTATACGACTTTTCATACGATAAAAAGATCCATTTTTTTTAGCATCTAAATGATCAATAGAACATAAAAAATTATGTATATCAAACAGGATATTTTTTAAATGAAAAATAATGATGATATTAGTTTACCTGATTTGACATTATCCTCGTGGTCCATATCACTATTAGCAATATTTCCTCTACTGATGTTATGTAAACTTCGACGAATAGCTTTGGAAATTGATGCATTCAAGTCTAGTGTCAATGAATGATCATCATCATCATCATCATCATCATCATCAGAACATAGTCTTAAAATAATAACAGCAAAACAAATTAACAAGTTTGTTGACAAACATTTTAAAATCAAGTTTAATACTCACGAGTCAATATCAGATTCCATGATTGTATTGGCATTTGATCTTTTACCATTTGATTTATTATTTGCACCATATATTTCATCATCAGTTAATTCAGTATCTATCTCAACTTCATCACTGTCATTAACAACAAAAGATTCTTCTTTATCAGTCATCTCAAATAAAAATTATTAATTTTAACATAAAAAACTTATATTATCATTAATTTTTAAAAAATTGTTATGATAATCAATCAAGACAAACAAGTATCTTGTTTGGATCCTATAAACTTTTACACTTTTATGACCTGTCTAATCTTGTCTAGCGTTTGTTTTTAATTTTCTTTTGTGTTATGTTTCTCTAACAAACGGTTACAATAAAACTTTTAAACTCCAACTTGGTACAAAATATCACCACCTTAGCATAGTTGATAGAGCGCTAAATAATAATGGCGATTGACGATATACAATCACGTGATCAAGCAACCTTGAATTCAAGTAAAAAAAAATAAATAAATAAACAAAAACATCACCACCTTGACAACTATTACTGTGTGTATATGTATACAGCCTTTTGCGACGTACAAAATATATTATACTCTCTCTCTTTCTCTCTTAAATAATCAGGAGTGATAACATTTTTCTCTCTCAAATTTTCCCACTTTTACTGCTTACAAACATCTCACCCACGTCGTCATAATTCATAAACGAACAAGCAGTCTGCTTAATCGAACGTATATTAAATAAAGTAAAAACACTACCATATTGTTAATTAATAATAATAGTTAATTAAATTAATTATTATCAGCAACAATGTCGAGTCCAGATGAATGTAAATTTATGGCTGGTCATCCTCCAGCAGGTATGTTATTAATTATATTTATTTTTATCTTTAAATTGATTGAATGTTTGATAATAAAATGTTATTTTGAATTTTGTTATTTTAAAATGGCTGTTTGATATGTAAAAATGCATTTGTCATTGATGACTCGATTGAATTAATGTTAAAAAATTTTTTTAATTGTTTAATTTTTAGTCAAAGCTGGTGGTATGAGAATTACTCAACACAAAAATCCAGAACGTGAACCAAAGCCATCAAAAGAGTCTGAAGAAAGTAAATCAGCTAACAGGTAAATTAATTAATTTTTTAAAATTAATTTAACATGAAATTTATGGCTGTGTTTTATTTTGATTGATTATAGTACACCAGCAGTCTTAATAAGTGGTGCTCCATCACGAGGACATGCTGATTTTCCACCAGAAGCTGTGCAACATTTTCATGATAAACCAACTCCAACACATGAAGCTCGTACCAATAATTGCTCCAAATCAATGGTCATTCAGCAACCAAGAAAGTAAACATTTATTATATATTTATTTTCGTATACCAATTGTCTATAAACAATAATGTCGATCAAAAAAAAAAAGAAAAAACATAATAATTTTCATTCAAAGTAAATTCCAGTGAATAAGAAAAATAATATTTACTCAGTTTCTCAGAGACTTTATCTATTTTTTCATAAAAGTATAAACAATAACATTCAAAGAAAAATATTGATCGACACAAATTCGTACTGATAGTATTTTGGTAATGAAAATAAACAAAATAATTTTTTATTTTTTTTTTCTTTCAAAATTATATACACTAAAAGTGTTATCATATTAAATGATGCTTATTATTTTTATTTTTTTTTTTCTTAAAATTTTTATTTTTGGTTTTTCTATAATCTAATTAATTTCGTTGATTCGATAATTAAATAATAATCCAGCATATAAGTCGTGTATCTTCCAGTATATACCTCGGACCATCAATTTTTTTTTGCATTTATTTTCTTTGTTAAAATAACTTTTCCAAATAATTATTTAGTAAATATCAATTTATTATTTGAAGCACACTAAAATAAAAATGTATAAATCAGTTGATTATTTTCGTACTAAAAAAAAACTGATATCCTAATAATAATTATTATTGTAAAGATAGATTTCATAAATAATTGTAATTTTTGAATATACTTTATAATGGTTAAAAGAGAAAAAAAAAATATACTTAAGAGGATGTTTGTACTTGATTCGATGACTGAATAAAATTGCTTGCAAGGATTAAAAAAAAAAAACTTTTCAAGTGTTTAATTAATTATTTAGTTGATTAATAAATAATCTTTTTTTGTTGTTGAATAAAATTGTTTATAAAATTGATATTGAGGAATAAGAAGGGGACAACACATTGTTGATAATTTCAGTTGTCTTGACGACTATAAAAGAAATAAAAAAAAAACACTACGACAATCGTGGTGTCAAATGTCAAAGAAAATAACAAAAATATTATAAAATTATAGGAAAAAAATAAAAAACAATTCACTTGGGTAATAATTATTTGAATGTCGATAAGAAATGTGAATGTGTCTGTAAAATAAATCAGCCCCTTTGTCATCATCATTATCATCATCATCATAACCATCGTCATTATCAAAAACAGTTGAACATTGTGGAGAAGAAATATTATTTAATATTTATTATTGAGACCTTGAAGCCGGCGTTTAACGACGTGCTTGGGTGATAAATAATCAAAAATAATGTCAGGTAAAAGTCATGAAAAACTTGGGGAAATTGACAGTCATGTCACCAAGCAGTACAACATCATTAGACGACTTGGCAAAGGGGTAAATATTTAATTTAATCATTAATTTTAGCTTATAATTATTCATACGTAAACATTTTATTTATCAATTTAATTGTTAATTGTGTTAGCTGTGTTAATTGACTAATCAGTGTTAATGAAAAATATCTTTATCCTTGAAAATAATTACAGCTAGTTGTTATTTTAAATTTATTAAACACATAAAATCAATCAAGATATTTTTCATTATTATTAATTTGTTAATTAATAATATTTTATTTAATAAATAAATAAATTTAATACGTCATTGAGATATTCATATTTAAGTCTATTTATTTTTTTATTTAAGTGCTTAGTGATATAGATAAAACAATCGTACCAAGCACCGATTTTATGTATGACAAGTTTGAGAAAAAAAATAGATATTTTATTGATTTAAAATATAAAAGTATTTTTTAATTAAATTATATTTAATTTTTAATTGACAGGCATATGGAATTGTTTGGAAAGCTATTGACAGAAAATCACATGAAACAGTAGCTGTTAAAAAAATATTTGATGCATTTAGAAATCAAACTGATGCTCAACGTACATTTCGTGAAATAATGTTCTTATTATCTTTATCAAATCATGAAAATATCATACAGCTAATTGGCTTACACAAAGCTGATAATGATCGTGATATTTATTTGATATTTGAATTTATGGGTAATTAAAAATAAAAACAATAAATTAATTTTATTTGTGCTAAAGATATTTATGTAAATATATATAATTATATTTTTTAGAAACTGATCTTCATAATGTCATAAAAAAACGTAACATATTAAAAGACATTCATAAAGTTTTTATTATGTATCAACTATTTAAAGCAATAAAATATATTCATTCTGGAAATGTCATACACAGAGATTTAAAGGTAATTAAATATTTTTATAAATAAATAAAAATATACTTATTAAATTGATTAATTAATATTAATTTTAGCCATCAAATATATTATTGAATGCCCAGTGTCATTGTAAAATTGCTGACTTTGGATTAGCAAGATCAGTTACACAAATTACTGATGGTGTTGGTGAGACTGGATGTGATCCAACATTGACTGATTATGTTGCAACAAGATGGTATCGTGCACCAGAAATATTAATTGCTTCTAAAAAATATACAAAAGGTATTGATATGTGGTCATTGGGTTGTATACTTGGTGAAATGTTGCTGGAAAAACCTCTATTTCCTGGATCATCAACAATTAATCAAGTTGAAAGAATCATGACAACTTTACCACCTCCTTCACCAGAAGGTTTATTCATAAATTTATTTGTTTATTATTTTAAAAATTTTTTAGATGTTGACTATTATTATTATTTTGTTTGATAGATATTGCTTCAGTAAGTGCTGGTTATGGATCAAATTTATTAGAAAAAACACCAAATTTACCACGACGTAGACTTGATCAACTATTTACAAATATATCAGACACAGCACTTGATTTATTGGAACGTTTAATTATATTTAATCCAAATAATAGATTAACAGCTGTTCAAGCATTGGAACATCCTTATGTTGCTGCGTAAATAAAATTTATTTATTTGTCGAAATTAATGTATAATAACTTGTTGTAATTGTTGATTAATAACTTAAAGCTTTCATCAACAAGCACGAGAACCAGAACGTGGGGCAAATGTTATTCCACCACTTCGTGATGATGTACAACTTTCAATTGACGATTATAGAAATAAACTCTATTCAATGATGGATGAAAAACATAGAAAGCATAAAAATATGTAAGTCATATTTATTGATTTAATATTAAATATTTATGATTATAAATGTTATTGTATATCAAGGTCTAAAGCAAGAATACGAAGATTATCTGAACACATTAGAAAAGACACAAATAATGCTGGTCAAGGTGATGCACCAGCAAAAAGAAATTTACATTTTCCTATTGATGATATTAGAAAAGAAAAAGAAAGAAATGAATTGTTTAGACATCCAGATATGCGTTCAAATGGTATAAAATAATATAACCGACTGATAATATAATTTTAATGTAAAAAACAAATATTTTTTTCAACAGAAAGAAACGTCATTTCTCAGTATGCAAATAACTTGATCAATGGAAACTTTCGCAATGTACCACCAAGTCAAGCTAAAAGCTGCCAGTGTTTGAATCAACAACATCAAAAATTCGTCAAGTCACAACGTTCAATACAGTCGGATCAAATAGTAGTGGTAAAATATAATATAAATAATTATTAAAATTAATTTTAAAGAATGCCAATTTTAAAACAATTTTACATCGAAAGATATAAAATATTCGTGTAAATGTAAAATTATTATTTACAGGCAACAAGTCATATGGATTATTTTTAGGTACTGTAATTAGTCGTGATAAATGTCATTGTGCATGTAGTTAAAAAAAAACATCATTTAGATTAGAAAAAAATATAAAATAAGTTGAAAAATAGGGATGAATATCAAAAGCAAACAAATGATGTAAAATAAAATAAAAATAATTGTGTTAATTTTTAATTTCAGTGTGGAACAACTGGTAAATTAAATCAACAACCAGTTCAACAAAAATTGCGAAGAGGAGTTAAACAAATACCAGTGTTAGCAAGATTGTCACTTGCTAAAACACCAGTTAATCCAATGAGATATCCTTTGCCAAAACGTCCAAGTCAAGATAGCCCAAGAAGTCAAGTAATAATTGCAACTAAAATGCCTAATAATGTTACGAAGCATTTTGTCAATGGAACGCAATCAATCAACAACAACATATCACATAATCAGGTCATACAAAATTATCTCAATCAAACAATGCCAATGGTCACTAGATCAACTGTACAAAGAAATTTTACAACTGGTTCTTGCAACAAGGCAACACGTAGTCAAGCATTGAAGAGTCACTTAAGGCAAAAAACAACATCATCAACAATTACATCATCAACATCACCAGCAACAAACACAACAACAATGAAAAATTATCGTTCAATTAACAGTCATAATCAAAGTCATGGTATTATTACTGCTTCTGCATACAAAGAACTCAAAAATGGAAATGTCAGTTGGTAGTTTTTTTGTTATTTTTTAATTTCAATTTTAATTTCATTCAATTGATTAATTAACTTTTTGTTTCTTCATATTTATAGAGATGATTAGAAAGCATTTGATGAAATAATAAATTTTTTTTTAATTTAACACTCAAATTTTATATGAAAGAAAAATAAATCGCTGCCAAATTTGATGATCCAAATTGAGTCTTGTAAAACCATGATAAATTGATACTTTTTTTTTTGTTTTTTTTCTTTTAATAAAGAAGATAATACAATGTCTAGTCAAAATTTAAATATAATACAATTTATTTATTTATAATTAATAAAAAATTTTTTATTTTTAATTTAATTTTCAGACAATATCTATAAACTTATTTCTTATTTAATTAAAATACTTGTAATATGCATTTTTAATGTTTATTTAACTAATAATTTACAAATTAAATATTGTAATAAAAAAAGAACAATAATTAAATATTCTTTTTGTTTTTATTTACGCATTACAACTACAATTTGAGTTATTAATAAGAATTTTTTTTTTAAAAAGTGGCCATTTGTAAAAAAGTTGGTAACATAACAGTCTTTAATAAATAATTGCCACCTGCCATCTTGGAATGAAATTTAGTGTCGTTTGTTTTGCTGAGGCTAATACGTCGTATCCGCCAGCTTGTTGCTGTTGTGAAGTAATTTTAGCTGTATTTTTATATAAATTAATTGTTTATTAGTTGTTTTAATAAATCAAACATACTGTGATTATTTTTAGTATAGATTTGTTGCTAATTTTATACTTTAAACAGTGAACTTGCTAGTTTGATTGCCAACAAAATTACGTGTCAGACCGCTCTGACTTTAGACTTGTATAAACATAACATCGTGTTATTTTAGTTTTCCATACATTCGATAGGCTTGGATTAATAACATAAACTGTTTTTGATATATATTTAACGTGACAATGACCAATTAGAAGCCAAAATAATAATACAAGTTTTGTGGATGACAACATAACCTAAAAAACAAATGTTCGTTGTTTATTTGTGTTTAAAAGTGTATCAAGTGATATTATTAATCTAAATATAACAATTTAATAAATAAATAAACGTAATTGTGCAATAAATTATTGTGCAAGTGAATAATTCGTTGAAAAAAAATAAAGACATCATGTTCATGTGTGAGTTTTTTACTAAAAAATAAAGACTAATTTTGTGAAAATTATTTACTAAAGTTTTATAAACAATGAAATACTTTTATTATAAACAATTAAACATTAGTGACATGTTGGAGTGTTATCAAGATGATTTGATGATTTGCTGGCTACTTCAAGGTAAGAAAAAAATAAGCAATATACCTATGTTATATATTTTTCTTGAATAAGACTATCGACGCCATTTCTTCATATATAATGCATGAATAAAGTATAAATAACGCTTAAATAAATTTTACACAATTATTAAAAACATAAATCCGAGAAAATTCAATGTATTTAACGCGATATTTACATTATTTATACGAGATTTAAGCGTTATTTTTAAGCAAAATGGTGCGGATAGTCTTATTCATTTTTCTTTGCTATTATTAAGGTTTTTATAAATTATAAATTAAATGACGCATCGATAATCAATCCAAGTAAAAAAAAACTATATAAATAACATAACAATTCAAAAAATCAATTCCAATCTCAATACTCATTTATGTAAATAAAAGAAAATCCATGTCTTGCATTATCAGCAAGATAATAATAATCCAACCCAAAGAAAAAGAAAAGAAAAAAGATAAAAATCACGATAAAAAACAGTTAGCAAACGATGATTATGCCAAATGACTAATATTAATGACTAAATATTATCGTAAATTAAACAAGATAATTTTATCAATAGAAAATCATCATCAAACTTCCTCTTTTCATTGGAAATTCATTATAAAAATAATAATTTTTCCAAATAAAATTAACGAAAAATTATCATAGCATATACGACACAGTAAAAATAATAATTATTAATTTTACAAAATACCAAACCTAATCAATCTAAATTAACATTTTACCGATAATAAAAAATAAAATAAACGATTAATGACATAACATTGACCTCTCAATATTAGTCCTATGTAAATTTTTTGTAACCAAAATATTGAAATCAGTAGTTAATTATTGAATAATATAAAAATTTAAAAAAATGTGTATTAAATTACTTGACATGAGGGATTATATTTATAAATAAAAAATAGAATAAACATATGGGTTGGTTTATATAAAATCCAAAGGGGGATGATGGGGGTCATAGGGGGTGATGTATTTTTGAGGATAAAAAAAAATTGAAAAATACTATGACTACTCTGTTGTGATTATTTGTGGTATATATTATACTAGATTGCATGTGTTATAGACACAGTGATCCCATAGCTTCTGTGTATTATTATTTTATATTTTTTTCGGCTGCATTTTTACTGTGGGTGGGAGAGTGCGCGCGTAAAGAGAGCTCTATGCTACTCAAAGAGCCACACAGTTGTTACGTTACAGTCTGTTGCAGTCAGTCCAAGTCAGTCCAAGTCAGACAATTCTGGCCTGTTCATGGCTGTCTGTCAAATTCATTAAAAAACTCATTAAATAATCATATTTATTATTTAAAATTATTTATCTTAATTTTCAATTATTAAAATAGAAAAAAAGAAAATTAATTTTTTAAATTTTCATTTAACAATAACTTAATTTCAATGAATTTTATTTATTTTATTTTTTAAAAAATTCATCGCTTAACAGTTAAATAAATAGTGCTTATCAAGTGTTATCAGTGAAAAAAGAAATTATTTTTAAAATGCGAAATAAAATGTGCAGGGTGATGATGTTTAACTTAATTTTTGTTGGATTAAGTTTGACATTGTGTCATGTTGATGGATTTAATATTGAATCAAAACATTATACTAGTTATACAAAAGAATCTAGTTCAATGTTTGGATTTTCAGTTGCTCAATATCGGGATATAAACAAACGTGGATGGTGAGAATATTTAATTTATTTTAAGTGAAATTTAAAAAATTTATAAAAATCTTCTTTAAACGGTTATTTTCACTCTTATCATCAGGATAAATAAATTGATGACTCAAAATGCATAAAATAATTCATTTTTGTTTATCATATTACTCACTCAATGATAGGGAAAATGTATCTCGCAAATAATCATATCCGCAGATGGGGAAAAAAATAATGTTTAAATAACTTGTTTATTATTTATTTATAAAATATTTAATTAATTAATTTTTAAATTATCTTGATGATTCAATTTGATGTTGAGATGGTAGCTAGTCAGCCAGAGTACCAGTAACAAATCCTCACATTAATCCCAAAAATAGCATGGCACCAATGGTTATTTATACAATTGAATATCGTATTTCGCGGAAAATATTATGGTCCCAGTTGGTTGCGTGTGTATACGCAATCCCTGGAGACTATTATTTATGAAATAAAATTTTATTTATAAAACGAATTTTTTTTATTAATTTAAATACATCAGCATCATCATCAACACGCTATGATAAATTTAATCAAACATCTGTTAACAAATCAAAAGAAAATTCATACATTTGTTTAAATTAAAAATAAAACTATTCATTCATCATTTGATCATCTTTATATTAATTTTTTTACGAATGAATCATTTGATTACACCAAAAAATTTACATTATTATTATTATTTAATTTTTTCGTTTGATGAAGACCAAATTAAGACATGGCCTCCTGTCCAGTTTTAACATTGCGTATACATTTTTAACTTGAGACTGTCTCCATGTGGGTAGATAAAAATTAAAATGTAGGTGTAGAATAAAAAAAAAATATCAGGCAAAATAAGGTCGAATGGTTTTTCATTTTATATATTTATGTAATAAAATTATTTAATAATATTACTCTAATTAAATGGGTTTTTTTTCTACTAAATTTTATTTAAAATTAATTGTGTATTATTTTTAAAAGCTACATGTTGATGATGATGATGATGATGATGGGTACGTCATAAATAAATATAATGATTAAAAATGTGTAGGACATATAATTTAAATTAATTTGTAAACGATTTAAATTTTTATTATATTTTATAAATAAAATGAGAGGAAGAAGACTGTCGGAGTTGCTATTCATGATCATATTTATATTTTTAAATAATTTATTTTCTGTGTGATGAATATGAAGTTGATGATTATGATGGGAGTAAATTCACTCTTATCTTGAATTAACGTGCCTCAGGTGATGTTAAAAAAATAATAATTTATTAACACATGCTGTGTGTGTGTTTAAACTTGGCATAATTCTTTGACAATGTCATCTGCGTTGGTGTACATAGTACATACGCGCTTTCACAAGTACATAAATTATTTATTTATTTATTTATTTTCTTCTCAAATTTCTTATTCTATTTCCCGTCAATATATTGATCGTGATTTCCGCTTTATCAAAAGATAATTGAATCGCTTAAAAATTCCAAACTCGTATTTAAACAAAAAACATGATTTGCAAACGAAACTTATTATTATTTTTTTTTTCGTTTCGATTATTAAATTTATATGTAATTATTTCATTGGTATTCAACACCTTGAGAGTGAAAAAATATTTATTTTTTTTACATACAAATGTATAATCAACTTATGATTTTCTTCAAACTCGTTATCAAAATTGATACTTACGCAAATCGTTAAAATAATAATAAAAAAATGAATAAAAATATGTGTGTGTGTGTATGAGCTTTGGATGAAATTTAATATCAGTGAAATGGGCCGTTATGATAGATGGATGAAATGGGATGAGCAATATATAAGATATGATAAAGACAAAATATAGTTGATCATATATACCGTGGAAAGGATAATGATGCCTTTGCTGGACTCGCGTGAGGCACGTGCTCATACAACCCGGCTGCTGTTGTATATACAAAATAATAATATCATATGCATCAAGAGAGTCTGAATTTGTTGAATTATTTATTTATTTACATTCCCATAAATTTTTTATACTTAATATCTATACGAATAAAATATTACGTTGCTCGTTTTTTTTTTTTTTTGTTTAAATATAATCATTTTTTAAATTGAATATTTAACATTTTTCAAATGTCAAGACAAGTCTATATATATTTTTTAAAAATATGTTCATTTAAATATTTTTAAAAATGTTAAAAATTATAAATTTGCAAAAAATATATTTAGCATTTACATAATGATGAATTTTAAATATTTATTTTGTGTTTAACAAAAAATGAAAGAAATAATTTAACAATTTTATCGGATAACAGTGAAAATATATATATTTTTTTTTGTCTTTTAAAAATTGAATATTATAGTTAAAGTTGATTTATTGCCTCTTTTTTTGTAACATGTATAAAGCCTTGTTTATAAAACTGATCAGGGCATGTAACCCCTCATAAAATGATTACTGCTAATCTGAGGAAAATGCAATCTACCAACAAGCTCATATAATAGTCCAGCTTATACGATTGATTTCATTGTAATAATAATGATAAAAGGGCAACAACGGAAAAGACCCTCATCTGTATTGTTTATTTCCCCTTTTATTGTCTCTTTTATATATTTTATATTTTTTTTCTTTTTCAAATAACAAGATAAGAATAATAAAATATTAAAATTATTGCTTTTTCACAAAACAATGACACACCATTGATAATTTGCCGAGAAGAAAAAAATACAAGATTATTATTTATAGACTGCATTTTTTCTCGGTTAAAATAATATTTGGAATTTTTATATTTTATGCATATATTGAGTGAATTTTTAAAATACCATATGGTAAAAATAGAAAGAAAATAGTTTTTTTTTAGAACTGATTATTGCGGCGGAAATTGTTGAATTTCATTGTGAAACTAATGCCCATCACGTGTGTATACCTTTTGCGCCACACTTTTTTATTTTTTTACTACATGTAGCCGATGGCCAACATATGTCGATGAATCCTGGGAAAATTCAAATATCTACCTTTTTTTTAAGAGAAAAAATAACATCTTCTTTTATACAAAAACAAAAATCAAAATTAAATTTATAAAATTTATTAAAAATCTTTTATTTTGATATATAATAATTATTTTTTAAAAAACTTTTATCATTAAATAATAATTATAAAAAAAAATTGACATTAAAAGAAAGAAAATATATAAAAATATTTTAATTTAGAACAAATCGTGATTGTAAATTATAGACAGTTTCAAATTGGGCCACTTTAATCACGATTTAATTTGAATTTAATTTTTTTCAAATATCAAAAGATGTATGAGTAATTAATTTATTCAATTACCACCGCAACTGATTAATTTATTTGCTCCACTTAATCTCTAATTTTCTCTTATTTAAAAGTTTTTTTTTTTTTTTTTAACTTTTTTTTCATGATGAAACGAGTGTAGATTTTTTGCTTAAATCCTTTCGCGTTGCTTCTGCAATGACACTTAAAAATAAAGAGTAAATAAATATATTTTTTTTTCTCTTCAAATCAATCAAGATGCAGAAAAAAAAATATTAAACAATTGACTTTTTATATATTTCAATGTTTAACGTTTATCCCAAGTCAATTTACGCAGTCAAAATTTATTTACAGTTTGAATTTTATGTTTTAAATTGTTTTTTATTTTTATTGTTAAAATTTATTTTCATCGAAAACGCAGTGTTAACCAGGCTTCTTGACACACTGTGAATAAATTTATTCATTCGATGGATATACACAGCCGGTTTAGCTGTTTCTCATCGAGTACAGTGCAATAACTTGTCGCAAATACAAAAACGTAAAACAGGTTTAAATGCCTTGTCGAGATTTTTTGACTTCTAGTTTTTTTAAATAATAGAAAATAAAATGATAAATAAATATTTGTCCTTTATAGTTTGTCTGTATATAAAATGACCCTCATCTCATTTTCTTCTTTGACCTATCATCTAGTCACTCATTCGTGACCTTTAAAAAGATTTTTATTGTACAATTTTGTAGCACATTGTTGAGTCTAAAATGTCTGGCGCCCACATGGCATATCTTTCTCACTAAAATACCTTTTTTCTATTTTTATTTATTCATTGCTATGCAATATTTAACACGTATGTGTTTTTAATATTCAGACAATTAATCACTTTCGATTTTTCTACAATTTATATTGGAAAAATTTGTTTCCGATTGAACAACTCTATCAATTTTTTTTAATAATTACGTAATTAATTGTTGAGGAATATTCTTTAAATAAATTTCAACAAAATTACGACGAATTAATGAATAATAAATTCATTTAAAAATAAATTTATTAGTCATCTTGGTTTAATTTTTAAATTTTTAAAAATATTCATTTTATTTTTTCATGAAAATTATTTGTAATTTTATAAATATTTTCACACATTTTACAGTCTTTATTTGATAATTAAAAATTTTTTATATAGTGATTAGAAATTACTTTTGATTTTTCTATAATTACACTGTAATTTATGTTTTTTTTTATTACTAAACTTAAATAATATTTTTAGTATTTCACATTCATTACCACGTACTTGAATGGTTTTTTAAAATCTTCAACATCTTTTTAATGGTTTATATTTTTTTTTTTTTATATAATAAATTGTAAAGTGGAAAAAAAAATAACAAACATACAAAAAACCAGATTTTCCATAGATGGTATGTCACTTCCATATAAGGCAATAATTATGAGAGAGTAAATTAGTTTATTTTTTTTAATTTTTCCTTGAAAATAAATCAATAACAATTCAACAGTTTTATACTTGACATGAAAAATCATTGATAACTTTTAATTATATATATTATTACATGATCAACCATGACGTTGAATTTATTTATAAAAAAAAATATGAAAATCTCTCCAAGTTATCGTCTAAATATTAAAAGAATAATTTCATGAAATTTTTTCATCAAGAAACTCCCAAGTTATATTACAATCATATTTTTTTTTTTAAATTGAAATTTCTCTTTTAATTTAATTAATTATTTTTAAATTTTTTTTTATATATCAAATTATAAAATTATATAGAAAATTTTTGTCTGTTTAAGACAAAAGTGAAAGCAAAGTATTTTCCTTATAAATACGTCTTTTAATGTTCAATTGAAGATAAAATATAAAAATAATTTGATTTATTTTTATATATAAATATGTTGGTTTTATTTTGGGTGTTGTTTGGATGACAATATTCATTGGTAGATATATAAATGTGTCTTATGTTGAGTTCTGTAAGAAGGTGCTCCTTATAAAGTAGCAGTTACTTGGACAACTTCGAATACGCCTTCAATCGTGTGTATACACATTGCATCATATCAACTTGGTCGACCGTCAAACAGGCTTATAAATATATATATATATTTTAACTGATTTATAATAGTACTTTATAATACACATGTATTAAAATTATTTGCAGTCAAGTTTCAATGATCAACGTGGGTAGGCACACACATTGACATCCTGTATTATATATATTTTTTTTGACATGATATTATCCTGCATGTTGAAAAAATTTTTGTACATTTTATTTATTTATATGCCTGAAAACACACGTGGTTGAAATTACTTTTTTTTTTTTATTATAGACTCACGGTTTCACGACTAAATATCGTGGCCACAAATTTCTCGGTTCAATATATTTTTAGTAATAAAATATCCTGGTAAATAATTTATCTAAAAATTAAATAAAAAGTTTTTTTTGTTATTGAAAATAGTAGAAATTATTGTTACAATGAAATAGCATTTTTGGATTTATTTAATTTTAAAATTTGTCTCTTTGATAAATTTTAAATTAATTTATTTAATAATTTATTAGCTAGTCGTCGTGTTTTAATGATTATTGCTATTTAAAATTTACATTTTAATTGTTAACATGTTGGATTAGATACGTAATTAATTTATTTTTCACTTGCAAGTGAATATGGTTTTTAATTTATAAGCTATTTTCAAAAAAAACATTATTCACTTGACATGTGTTCCATCACCAGACCAACTTGAGTTAATTTTAAAAAAAAGTAAAATTATCCTGATTATCATTGCCAACATGTTTGTCATTGAAAAAATAATAACAACGACAATTGTAAAGAATAAAAAACAAAAAAAAATATCTATGTTGAAAATAAGTCTTACGTATTTTCATAAATTAACAACTCATGATGTCATTTGTTCATTCACATATTTTGCATCATGCATATATTTTTTATTTAATAAAATTTTAAAATAACATCAATGTCAGATGAAATACAAGCATATAAAAAAGAAAATCATCTACAGGAAATATTGAATATTATCAGTAGAAAAAAAACCAAAAGCTGCCAGTTGTGGTGTTGTTTTTGTTACGTAAATGTTTTAAAACTTTCATGTTGATATCATGAAATGCATAAATTTGAAAAAACGTGTTTATTTATATTTTAATATATATTGTATGTTAACGGTTGATATATACAATACAATGAAATAACGTGCGTAAAGATTGAATTTAGAGATTGTAAGTGAGTGCTGCATGGACATGCGACATTGGCCAAGATGAGGTTGATGCCGACAAGTGGCCATTGAGCAATTCGCCAAGTACGGTGTCGTTGCAACGATGGAGCCGTCTGATTTTTTCCATAAATGGTATTATAAATAAACGCATTGAATAAAAAAAATTAATACTCAAATATATTCAATTTATATATACACATTTGTATATTGCCTCGTAATAAGTCAACATGCCACTTCTAGGTCAAAAATTTATTAACGTCCCAGTTGAATTTCTTTTTTTTTCATTTAAAAAACCACAAAATTAATGTTTGTATGGTTCTAATATTCAAATGACACCTAAATACAGCTATCCTGAAAATTTCATAATTTAATTTCAATTATTATTATTATCTTTTTTTAATTTTATATTTTTCTATATAAAATTCGATATTTTTTGCCAAAAGCCATTATAATCGTTAAAAAAAATATTTCTAAGCAAAAATTT
>JAPYYR010001083.1:0-18324 GCA_030523065.1 Aphidius colemani | reverse complement strand
TTAGGAGCGCATAATGAGTGAGTAGTAATTTGAATTACTACTCACTCGTCTGCGCGCCTGGTCCTCACAGCCAAATTTCCTTCAATTTCTGGCTTGTGCCAGTGGCTGTGATAAAGGCAAAAAAGCGTCAAAAGAATAGTATACATCCTTTGTTAATCAAAAAAAATTACATTTTCTATTAATTAATAATATATTAGCATCAAATAAATACACATAAATTATTGTTTTATTATTTTTATTTTAATAAATACTTTGTTTCTTTTAAATTAAAAATTAAATTAAATTCTATTTCTTTTTTATTATTCGTGAAAATAATAATAAAACAATGTTCCAATATTGTCCCACAATTCAGCGCCACTAATATACAGTTCGCCACCGGAAATAAAATTTAATTATTTATCTAGTATAACGTTAGAGGCGTGTTTTATAAATTATTATTATTATTATTAATAACAATAGTGATAAATAAAAGAAAAAAAAAATGGTGTTATGGCGTCGCGAGCCGCGATAGCCGTTGTCGTAAAATATTGTAAAATATTAAAACGTGTAATTAATTAATGCATAATTTTTTATATAAAATTGTTTCTTCAGTTAATAACAAAGTAAATTTTGAAACTATCAATAATAAATATTAATAATTAAAATAATATTTCCATTACAGTTTTACAGTAGTGTCACTGTCTAAAATTTCAGGGACAATTTTTTAATTTTTTTTTTTTTTTTCTGCATTAGTAAAAAATTAGAAAAATAAATAAATAAAAATATTAAGTCAACGTGTAATACGTGTTTGTGTGTTGGCTTATTATAATTTTAGTTTATAAATTATAATTAATATTTATAGTTATTGAACAAGAAAAATTTGTATATTGAAATTTATATGTCAAAGAATATTACTTAAAATCTTGGAGCATATTTATCAAAATAATATCAATAATTTTGAATTTACATAATCCAAAAATACTCCAAAGATATTTAATAACAGTAATTAATTGATTAAACAAATTTAAGATATTTTTATTTATTTAAAATAAACTAGTATTTTAAATTTTCAGATTAACACAATAAAAAAATGAAAATAGTTAATGAATTTGGACTGAGTGTGATCATCACCTAACCTATTATGTTGAAATAATGATACTTGGCAAATTTCAAGGATAATTAAAAACGATAATATTAAATTTATAAATAAATATTTATTATACTTGAGAATAAATTTTTGTGATATAAACATATTTGAGAAAGAACTAAAATAATAAAAATGTCGTCAAATATGCAATTTGCAACTCCACCGCCACCAATTAATCTGCCAAATATGTCAGTGCCACCACCAACAGCACCAAATTTATCAGCACCACCACCAAATTTGACAACAATAAATACATCATCTTCACCATCAAGTAGTAATTTTCAAGCAAGATTTCCACCAAACAATCGTGATGGTAATAATCGTGGTTTTTTTAAGCCATTTAGACCTTATCATGCACCAAAATCAATGTCAAATAGTCAAGATGCATTACAAGATGAATTTGATGGTAAAAGATTGAGAAAATCTGTGATGAGAAAAACAGTTGATTACAATTCAGCAATTATTAAAACACTTGAAGTAAATATTTTTTATTGTTACAAATTACTAGTAAATAAATTAGTATATTTATTTATATTATTAATTATTATTTTAGAATCGAGTTTGGCAAAGAGATTTTCGTGATAGACGAGCACTACAGCCAGATGTTATGTATTATCCAGATCTTTTACCTCCACCTAGTTATGTGGACAATCCAATAAATGCTGTGACAACAAGATTTGTTAAAACAGCAACAAATAAAATGCGTTGTCCAATTTTTTGTATGGCATGGACACCTGAAGGACGTCGTCTTGTAACTGGTGCATCAAGTGGTGAATTTACACTTTGGAATGGTCTTACATTTAATTTTGAAACTATTCTTCAGGTAATCGTTTTAATCTTTTTTTTTATTTTTTTTATTTTATTAATCATAAATCATTATATTAATAAGGAGTGTTTTTTTTTTAATTTGATAATTGCTTAGGCTCACGATAGCCCAGTTAGGACAATGGTTTGGTCACATAATGAGAGCTGGATGGTAACTGGTGATCATGCTGGCTACGTCAAATACTGGCAGAGCAACATGAACAACGTCAAGATGTTTCAGGCACACAAAGAAGCGATTAGAGGACTCAGGTATATCATCAACCACCACACTAGAACTTTTTATCAACTTGCTATCAACCTATTTTTTATTTATACTATTCTAAACGTTATTTTAATTATTGTCAAATTTATCATTTATTATTTTTTTAATTGCAACGTTTTTCGGTATCCACCTTGAACACATTCGCGAATTTTTTTTTCGACAGTTTATATAAAAGAGAAATTATTTTTCTTTTCTTTGTCTACGTATGAAGCGTTTTTTATTTGCTCATTATTGATTTTTTTTTCTCCTTCACAAATGAATATTATTTGTTTGTTGATTCGAAATAATTTAATTATTATTTGATTAATTTTTCAATATTTTTATTCATCTTGAGAAATTACTATACAGTGCGGCTACGGATATTTTCTATTGAGAAAAAATGTATCTGTTGAATTTCTAAAATAAAAATTATATAGATAAGCAAGTTGAATGAAAAAAAAAATATATATATACAATGATGCTTCAACCCAGTCGAGTAATTCCTATTTTAAAATAAAAATAAAGATAACAATAATCCTATCTCCTTAATTATCACATACGAAATAAAATTAAATACTGATAAATTTATTTTATTAAAAATATTATGAAGAAAAAAGACGATTGATATACATATAATAATTTGAAAAAAAAAAACATTGTTTTTATTTATTTTTCAAAAAAATAATAATAAAAGAAATAAAATTTTCGGGAAACGGTTATTTAGCATGAATGAGTGTGTGTGTGTTTTTATGATGAAAATAAAAATTGATTTTCATATCAGTGAGATGAATAAAAGAATTTAAATAAATATAATTTTTGATAAAACAATTAAAAATAATAATAAACCAATGTACATTCTCGTTCGTGAAATATCTACTTGTACAATAATCATTAATTATTTTATTAAAGATTTAAATTTAAATTTCATCTTGATAACATTGCTCGATGATCATGTGGCATTTGATGATGATATAAAGACTTCACAATTTAATTTAATAAAAATATCAAATGCCAGTTATGACTGTCGGTGATGAATTGTTCGTTAGATGCCCTTTACATTCCGTTATTTTCAATTTAATAAAATTTATAAATAAATTATTTTGCAATGAATTGAATAAATATTATTTTGATATTATTTATATATATAATATATTTTTTTTTTAAATATTAAAACAGCACTATTGCTGTGTTTGTCATGTAATTACTATTTTTTTTTTCAACGGGTAGTTTCAGTCCAACGGATCACAAATTGGCAACCTGTAGTGATGATGGAACAGTGAGAATTTGGGACTTTCTACGGTGTCATGAAGAGCGAATCCTCAGGGGTATTTAATTATTTTTAAAAACAAGATTTAATGTAACATATACATAGGGAAAAAAGAAGATAAAAAATATCTAAGAAACATAATTTTCATAGGTCATGGAGCAGATGTTAAATGTGTACATTGGCATCCGCAAAAAAGTCTTGTTGTATCTGGAAGTAAAGACAATCAACAACCTGTTAAACTTTGGGATCCAAAAACAGGTCAATCATTGGCAACTTTACATGCACATAAAAGCACTGTTCTCGATGTTAAATGGAATGAAAATGGTAATTGGCTTGTAACAGCATCGCGTGATCATCTGTTGAAACTTTTTGATATACGTAATTTGAGTCAAGAAGTACAAACATTTAGGGGACATAAAAAAGAAGCATCAAGTGTTGCTTGGCATCCAAGTCATGAAGGATTATTTTGTAGTGGTGGAAGTGATGGTGCTATTCTCTTTTGGCATGTTGGGTAATTATAAAAAATTTATTTTTATTTTTCATTTATATTGATAATTTCGTTTAAATTGAAATATTATTTATTATTTCGATTTTTTTTTCACTAACTGTAGTGCGGATAAAGAAGTTGGAGCTATTGAGTCGGCACATGAAAGTATTGTCTGGACTCTTGCTTGGCATCCACTTGGACATATCCTTTGTTCAGGCAGCAATGATCATACATCTAAATTTTGGACGAGAAATCGTCCTGGTGATTTAATGAGAGACAAATATAATCTTAATACACTTCCAGCTGGAATGGCTGGCATTGATGATCATGAAATTGGTAAAAAAAAAAAACATAAACATAAACATAAACATAAACGCACATACACAATTATCAATCTATATTAATTAATTTTTATTTAAAAAATTTAATAAATAATTGAATTATTTTTTAGCTGATGAAGCTGCAGAGATACCTGGTATGGGACCTGAAGATAGAATTATGTTGGATGCTGAATTTGAAGAAGAAGCTTCAATGATGACAGCTCCACCACCAGAAGATAAATCAGGTGGTATACCTGGTCTTGATCTTGATCATGCTATTGAAGAGAGTAAAAAACTTGCAAGTAAAAAAGTACCATACAGTAAGCCAATTCCAAGAAATTTCCAAGCACAATGGAATGAAATGGAATCAGAAGATCCTGAACAAGTTGAAGCATTAAGTGCAATTGTTAATCAATTAATTGAAACAACACCTGGTGCTGTACCACTCACTGAAGTTGCACCAAATGCAATTATTTTATATGGAAAAATGATAACAGTAGAACGTAAGAATAATAAAAATAGTTATTATTATATTGAAATTTTTATAAATATAAATGAAATTTAACTTGTATTTTATCTTTATTTTTTTTTTATCTAGCTGGTTCAAAATTAGCAGATGCAATATTAAAAGGCAATGATGCTATACAAAAAATGATTGCTGAGGGTGAAATTGAAGAACTAAAAGATGTACAACCAATAATACCTGAAGAAGTTATTGAACCAGAAGAATATCTTCAAGATGAGGGTGACATTGATTATTCAAGAGTACCAGATATTGATCTTCCTGCACCTTTACCTAGCTCTAAATTTGCTCAAAATCCTGAATTATTAAAATCATTGAATCTCGGTGGTAAACGTCAATTTGAACAACTTATTGGCTGGAGTGAAGCAAGTAATTCATCAAAGACTCATGCTGCTGGATTTAGTGGTGATGATTCAGCAAATAGTGATACTGATTTACGTTATTCAACGAATACAACAACAGCTCAAGATATATCAAATTATCTCAGCCAAGATGAAGATTTACGTAGATTAAATGCAATGGATCGTATTAATCGTGATGAAGATTTACGATTTGGTAGTGGTTCTGGTTCAAGTGGACCAGGTAGACCAGATTTTGATTTACGTAATGCATTTGGCGATCGTGATTTTCGTCATACAATGCCACCACCACCATTTAATAAATCATCATCATCATCAATTGATTCAGATAAAAATAAATATGGTGATCAAGATAATCGTCCACGTGTTTGGGATGATGATAAAATTATTGGTAATAACGATTTATCAAGAAATAATTTTGATAAACGTAATGTTATGCCACCAAATATGATAAATAATAATTTAACACTTGGACAAATGACAAATATGCCAAGTGGATTAGGTAAAAATCATCATAATATGCAAAATATTAGTCCAAATATGCCACCATCAATGGTACCACATCCAAATATCAATCAAATAACAAATATGCAAAATAAAAATAATAATTCAAATATGATGGGAGGTAATGGTGGTATGAATGATGGACCTAGTATGAATGATGGACTAATGAGTAATTCACCTCATATGATGCATATGCCACCAAACTTTGGACCAAATGGACCACCAATGCCACCAAATTCAAATTTCAATCCAAATTTTCGACCTCCAAATGGCAATTTTGGACCAAATCAACATTTTCGACCGATGGGACCACCATTTGGACCACCAGGACCGTTTAATAATTTTCCACCGAATTTTAGATGTCCAAATCCAAATAATCCACCACCAAATTTTGAACGTCCTGGTTTTGGACAAAATTATCGTAATCAAATGCCTGGTAATTCATCAGGTGGAGGTAATAATTCTGGTGGTTCATTTAATTCAGGATTTAATAAAAATTATGATAGAGGTGGTGGTGGTGGAAGTAGTAGTAGTGGTGGCGGTGGTGGTAATGGTAACAACAATAAAAATGGACATAATAATAGTAACAATAACAACAACAATCGAGGAATGAATCGTAACTCAAACGATAATAACAGAAATAATAATTATAATAGTAGTAATAATAATAGTAATAGTAGTAGTAGTAGCAGTAATAGCAGTAATAATAATAGTAATCGAGGAAGAGGACGAGACAATGATCAATCAAGAGGATCAAGGTCTCGTGATAATTATTGAAAAGAAAAATAAATAATACATTTCATCGTGAATTTGTGAATATTAATAATATGAATGGTCTAATATAATTAATTTTTATCATGAACGATTGATGCGAATGATTTGTAATATACTCTGGAAAAAAAAAAATCGTTCATTTAATCAAAATATAACTTGATTGTCGGCGAATTTTGAGTTTATTTATCATGAAAATTACAAAATAATAAAATATAAAATAAAAAAAAGAAAATAAATTGTTCACGAGATGCCTTGATTTTAAAAAACTATTAATCATTTTTTTTCTTAATTTATAATCAATTTTTGAAGGCCAGGCAAACGTGTACTAAATAAAAACAAAAAAAAAAATAAAAAAAAATTCAAGTAAAAAGTTTAATTTAAATAAAGAAAAAAAATTGGATCAACAAATACATAACTTTTTTTTTTTTTTATATTGACATAATTATTATACCTTTTTTTTCCCTAATTAATCGTAATTAATAATTAATGTTAATATTATTATTTAAGAGATGTTCTATTTCTTTTGGCATCACAAAGATGGAGTTTCGTAAGCCACGTGTGTGGTGTTTAATTTATAACCTAAAGCTTTTGACAAACAAAAAAACTTTGACGTGTGTTGTTGACACAAAAAGTTCAATATAATAATTAAGTTTTAATATTTAAATAATAAGTAATTAAATAAATTATAATAATGGGTGTTGAAGAGCAAGAAGATTTAATTAGGCTTGGTAGCTATGTGGTTGTGCAAAAACAAAGTTTTCGTAAGCTTGTTAAAATAACAGACAAAGCAACATTTACATTGGGCAAAGAATTTATTGAAATGGAACAGCTACCAGGTAAACCATACTGGACAACATTTAAAATGGTTAGCTCTAAAAATGGCAAAAGAAATGTTGCTCTTGAAGTTGCTGAAAAAGCTGATACAATGGAAGAATTATGTAGAGGAATTGTAAGTGGTACAGATAATCGTACAATAACTGATGATAGTACATCACAAAAATTATCAAGAGAAGAAATTGAAGTACTTCGTGAAGCTGGTAAATCAAGTATTGAAATTGTTGGTTCACTTATTGAAAATAGTTCATCATTTGCAGCTAAAACTGAATTTTCACAAGCTAAATATATAAAAAAAAAAGAAAAAAAATATTATAGATTTTTGATGATACATAAACCAACTCTATCAATTGTACAAGATATTTATTTTAAACAAGATTGTAATAAAATTAATTCATTACGAATGGATACATTATCACAAATATTATCATACAGTGATGTTAAAGCTGATGGTAATTATTTACTTTATGATTCTGGCTCATGTGGTTTAACAGCTGCTGCATTATTAAGTAGAATTGGAGCTAAAACAACTGGTAATCTTGTACATTTACATCCTGGTAATCAAGCACAAATGACACTTGTTAATGCATTAAATTTTCCTGATGAACAACTCAAAAGAATGAGTACTGTTAATTTGTATACATTTTTAAGATTAAATCATCAAGGTGAATCTGAAATAATACGTGAACTAGTTAAAAAACATTTAATATGGAAACAACTTAAAGAATCTGAAAAAAACAATGGAGATAGTGAAGATGCTCCAAATGCAAAAAGACGAAAATTGAATGACGAAGATGATGATGATGATAATAATGATAATGATGACAATGATGTTGTTGTTGCTGTTAATAATGGTAACAATATTATTGATGATATTATTGATGATAATATTGATGTACCAGATACATTTAAAGAACCCAAATGGCTAAATGAAACAAGACAAGCTGTTGATTGTTTTAAAAATACAAAAGCTGATGGTTTAACAATTATTGCCAAGGAACATCCATCAAATATTATTAAAGCATTATTAGAATTTTTGGGTACATCAAGACCATTTGTTATTTATCATTGTTATCGTGAACCACTACAAGAAACTTATATTATGTTAAAACAACGTAGAGATATTGTTAATTTAAAATTATTAACTAATTTTTGTCGTAATTATCAAGTTTTACCAAATAGAACACATCCAGAAATTATGATGAATGATTTAGGTGGTTATTTATTAACTGGTTATCTTGTTGACTAAATTTTTTCTAATCCTTTTTATTTTTTTTTTTTTTAAATCATTGATTTCACATGGTACTCTTTGAGTATAACTTTAGATTTATTTGAATTGAATTTTGTAAATATAATAATGATCATTATATTGATAATAAATTTTGTGATTTTTGACCATCAATTTATTGTTTATTTTGTTATTTATTTATTTATAGTAGTTTTTAAATTTCCCCGGGTTGTTTTTTAAAGATGGTGGCTGTATTTAAAGTATGTACATACTACATACTTGTATGTACAGTACGTACTTTGCATACAGTACTACAGTATGTTTCCGGTACGTTATAAAATTGCATAAAGGTGACGCTGAAGATGGAAAAATATAGATGCTTTCTTGAACTTCCGTCAATGCGCAATATAGTGCGCGAGTTGGAGCAAGCAAGAAGCCGAACAAGCAAAGCATCACTCGATCACTTCGTCTTCATCTCCAAAAGGAAAAGGTTCCTCTTGAATACCGAGTCGTCATTATCTCACCATACCGGTAAGCACATTTTACAAGATATTACAACTTATTAAAACTATGATGCTCATCTAGCATTATCTCCGCCATCAAGTGCATAAAGCATTTAATATTAATCAAAGCTTATGCCTTTTATATTTTGTCAATCATTTTAAAGAATATTTTTTATTTTATAATATTACAAATTATTATACAACGAACGCATAACTTGATTTTTTTTTTTTTGTATAATTTTTACGTGATGATTTCTTGTCTCGTTCGTATGATAAATTACTGTGATTACGGATATAAGAATTTCCTGATTTATTATAATTAATTATCTAAAATAATTCAAGTGTTTTTTTTTTATATTTAACAATGTATTTATTTTTTTGCTTCAGGTGACACACAATATCCAATGCACACTGCATCCACCAAGATGGACGCTATACGCACAAAGCATCCAAACAAAAGGTAATTTCATTTAATTTTATAAAAATTATTTATTAAACTTTTGTATATCATAATGATGCTATTTATTACCGCCCCAGTCTGATGTTCCATGACTGATTGGTTTTTTTTATCTGATAATTATTTAACTTAAATTCAAATGAAAATTTTGATTGAGTAAAATATGGTTTTAAACAAAATTCTAATAGATACAATTTTTTTTGTTCCTTATAGAAACAAAGCTGCTCAAACTGGCTGAGCTACCTGAACATTACAATGGATTCATCATCTATATCATGTAAGTTACATTGCTTTTTATAAAATTAAAAATCTTAATTTTACAATGATGACTTTGATTACCGCCCCAGTCTGATGTTCTGTGACTGATTGGTTTTTCTTATCTGAACCTTTCCTCTATTAAAAAATCTATTTTTTTCGTTACAAAATTAGCAAGTTATTAATTTTTTTTATTTAATTATTGTTACAGATGATATGAAACTGAGCATCCACTCAATTCGACTATATTCACGTTGATAAATCATCACCATGTGTAAGTATTATTTTACTTGTAATATTTTTTTCTAATGCTTAATCAATTATTATCATTAAAATGATGAGTACTACAAACGCTCCAGTCAAACCGAAGGAACAGTGGCGACAATTGTTTCCTGAAAATTTAATTAATTTAACAAAATTAATTGTCTAGTTATGTGCAAGTGACTAACCACGTGTTTTATTTTTTCTGTTTAGTTGGAGTCTTGGAAAAGCGTGGCATCCATTCCAAAGCATCTTTCACAATTAATATAATGGTGAGTTTTTTATTTGATTTATATAAATTTTAACAAACCATTATGTTTTAAATGATGAACTGTAATTATTAACAGTTATCCCTGTCTTACGAAATCGTGGTGATATCTTTGGTACCTGAAGTTGAACAATTCAACAAATAATATGTAAATTTTATAAATAATATTTTCTAAATTGAGTTTTTAATTTTTTTCTTACAGATGTTTTAACCAATGCAAGGCAAACATATTAGCTCCAGTGATCAATTAGCACCACCACCAGCATTTCACATAGAATCTCAAGGTAAAAATTTTAACAATTACACAATCATTTTTTCGTTGCATACGTGATTTATAAGAGTGGAATTATCAAGCATGCCTTAAAATTATCAACTCAAGACTCAAGTCTACTCTTGAATTTTTTTAAAAAATATAATTTGATATCTATTTCTTTTAAATGATGAACAATCTATTTTAACAGTTATCCCTGTCTTACAAAAATCATGGTGATATCTTTGGTACCTGAAGCTTAAAAATATTGACTAAAAATTATATATTTTCGTGTAAAGCAGTTTTTTAATTATAAAAAATTCATTTTATGTTACAGATGTCTTGAATAACATGATTAACATATGCAGTCTTTGATGCTCATTCAACATCATCAGCATACTGTTTTCAAGGTAAGAATTTAACTTAAAACATTCACACTTTTTTAAATTGTTGACTGTGATTTACATGATGATTTAATTTAACAAGCATATCTCTGAATTTTTGTCTTGAGACTCTTTCGAGTCTCTTGTTCATCTTGAAGTTGACTTTTGTCTGATTAATCACAAATAATTCTTAAAATTATATACACAATAAATAATACTTAGTTTATCATCTAATAATATCTTAATTTGTTTCCAGATGGCAATTTAGTATCAAACGCTCCAAATTTTCTCATCAATCATTTTGGATCTTACACTCAAAAGGTAAAAAATTTTCTCAATTACAAAATAACTATAATTTGATTATTAAATAAATAATATACATGATGATCTAAACATATACGCTATTATGATAGAAAAACTACATGATTAGTTCTTGCCCTCACTGAGTTAAATAAACTAAACAACGAAATTCCATTTATTTAATATTAAAATATTCTAATGAGATTGATATATTTGTTTCAGACTTGACCAAAATAACTGGAACAACAATGCAGTCATCAATTCCCGTAAGTTTCATTTAAAAAATTAATTAATACTGACAACAATAAAATATTAAATGATGCTTCAACAATATACGCGATGAATAATTATGATATCACTCTTTTAACTGATGAAATAAATAATTATTTGACTATATTAATAGTAAGTAGTCAACAATACAAAATAAACGTGTTTTTTTTTTCTTTGTAATTTCAGATTGATGACGTTGGTCATATTTACTCAATAAATAAAAAATTATTTCTATAAACAAACTTGATGAATTTGTCTTTAAATTATTATCCCTATATCTCTGATAAATATTTAACGATAGTTTATAATTGCAATTTTAATTGATATTTTTTTGTGATGTACATTCGATGATTTGGTGGTTTGTTTGAAGGGTCCATTGACCAGGCACTTGGGTACATCTACATTTGTTAATTTAAAAAATGTAATAAAATTATCTCTAGTAGCAGCATTAGGTGTGCGTTATGATGTACCAGCTTGCTTATTACTGTTTTGGTGAAAATAAATAAATAGATTATTATAATTAATCACAACTCCAGTTGATAATCCATTAATGGATGAAATTCTTTTTGATGTGTATGATTTAGAGCAAGTTGATAGCCCCACAGTCTCATTGCATTTGAACAAACACTTTGTATCTCTTCTACTTCTTCAAATGCTAGATCATTACGCCAATGAAATGGTGCTGTTTTTGAATTTCTAAATGTACTTGATACACCACCCAAATCACGACTAGTATGAGTATCTAAAAAGTATTTTACTTTTTTATGTAAATCTAGGCCATAAAATTTGTACAAATTTTCAGTATTAGCATATGGATCAAGTGAAAAATCTTCATATCTAACAACCCTGAAAAAGTAAAATAATTAATTAGCTAAAATAACCAGAATTTATTTAATCAACTTACATAAAATTATTTGGATATTTTTTTTTATAAATAACAGCAGCCTCAAAGTCTGACACCAGATCAGCACATACTCTTGCTGGTTCTGAACAATCTGGACTTTTTGGACACCAGTCTCTGTGCTTTCTTGATTGCAATAAACCTCTTGGATCTCTCACCAATAAAACCATTCGTACGCCAAGTCTATTAAGTAATTCAATTATTTATTTTATTTTATGATAAACAATTGTTTTATTATTTTAATGATTTATATACTTTTTTTGTTTTAGTAAAAATTCAGCTACTTTGAGTCTTAAACGAACTATCTTCATCGATTGAAATGGAAATAAACGACAAAATTTTGTAACAAAATCTGAATTCCAGCATATTCGTTTATGATTTTGGCATTGTCGCCATAATTGAGTATTATGATTGAATACCCATGGATGAGTTCTTCCAAAATAAAGATAGCTTTCTATATAAATAATTAAATTGAAGGATTAATTATGCTAAATAAAGCTACAATAAAAATAATTTTACATTTTTAAAACAAACCAAGTTTATGATATTGACAGTTAAAAAGTGCATTAAGATTTCTAATTGCACGATGACTCATTGGTGATCCTCTTACTTGTGTTATACCAAAGTCAAGTAGTGGTTCATAATGATAAAAATTTGCTGGATGTGCTTGTAAAACATCACCAAGAAATGTACTACCACTTCTCCAAGTTGCTAGGATTATACTTCTCATTGGTCGTCCTCCTTTTTCCATCATGAGATCATCAAAACTACTGTAAGTATTTCACAATATGTTTATTTATTTTTTTTTCTGTTGTAAATTAATTGTACAAATACAATTCTATAAATGAATTATCATTAAATCACATGACATAATCACCTGACATTGAGACCAGTTTTATCAAGTGGATAATTATAGTCTTCTAGCTCTCTTTCTAAAATTTTTTTTTGCATTTCTATAACTTCATGAATCTCCATTTGAGTCAAATTATTTCTAAATACCTGTATTTAAAAATTATCATTATTTATATTTATAAAATACTCATTATTTTCTATTTATTTTATTTTTTATTTTAACTTTAACTTTGTGTACTTTAAAAAAAAAGAAAAAAATGATTTTTGTTTTTAAACTAGATTTTATCAGTAACACGTGATATCAATTGATAAGTTATTAAAGCGAGGCAATATTTAAACATAATAAATAATAAGGTGTTAATTTTCAATCGGTACCGTGTTTCATCTAATATGTAGATCCAACACATGACACTTGTTAATTCATTTATTTATTTATTTTTATTTTGTTAAACGTCAACTGAAATAGATGCATCATTCTTTTTTTTTGATTAATTTGTTCTTGACTCTTGGTATATTTTCTATTTCATTTAAAATATGTTGTAATTGTTTTGTTTTATAATTACCTGAACTGGTGACTGAAAACGGTGTTCAATGTAATTAGCTGTTCGTTGATTAAATACTAAGAAAAAAATACATATTGAGGCCACTAAAACAAGACCAAAAAAACTCAATTTCTTAGAAATTTTTGTACCTTTAATTAAAAAAAAAACGAACATGATTTATTAACAGTTTAAAATATTAACAACAAATAAAAATGAATTACTTACTACTGACTCTTCGTCGTGACATTGTTATAATTTGTTGTTGTATTTTTTAAAAATAATTAACAACAACAAGTTGCAACTATTTTATCAACATAATAATAATAATACTATTAATATTATTGTTCCATTTTTCAATGTTAATATTGTTGGATATTAAAGCTAAAAAATTAATATAAAATCAATGAATTTTATGCTCACTTTTGATTAACATAATATTTATTATAAAAAATATTTACCTCGACCCCAAACAAGCCTCATTGCTTGTGTCTATCACAAAACTAGCAAAATAAAATCACAAACATTCGTACCTTAGCAGTATTGATTTTGCTTATTATTAACACCACCAACTTGTCAAGGATTAATTTACAATTTATTTAAAAACTTATCAACAAAAAGGTGTATCAATAACAACAAACAAACATAAACATAATAAAATTAACAACAAACAAACTTGTCAATTCAATCAGTGAGTTTTTTGTGTTGATGATTAATTATCTACTTGTTGTGCCAAGTAAAGGAGAAGAAGTTGAAGAATCATTAAATCAACAACAATATATACGTGATGCAACTCGTTTAAAATTCCTATCCGGTATTATAAATTAATCAATCAATCAATTTAATAACTTATATAAATTTAATTTCCTATGCTACATTTTTTACATCAACTGCATCTTTTTTTTCCACCACTTAATCAATAACATTGGCCTGATTTTCTCTCCCTTGATTTTTTTGTTTTCCAAAAACCATAATCCGGTTTACATTTGTCGGTAAAGCAGGTGAATTTGTTTATAAATTATAAATATTAATTGAAAAATAAAAACAATTATCATAATTAATCATTTTTTTCTTATATACATTTATAAAGATTTTAAATATCAAGGAAATGATGAATAGAAAATTTAGTTTCTATCGATACAATAGTTCTCTGTAGAAATTTGAGATATTTTTTTTTCTTTTTCAGAAGCTGTGATACAGAGATACAGATTATCAGGAACATATGTGGGGTATGTGATGAAGATCAGTTTATTTCGTAGTATAAAAAAAAAAATATGTCTTTTTTTGACAGTGCATGTTTCATAGCATAGCCATCAGGCGGTTCCATCGGCGGCCAATAGTTCCGTCACGGTGAATGCCGTTATTATTATTTATTATACACAGAAATATCAGAATATATCCTCCTTGCAGTAGAACTGAATAGACACCACACCAGTTTAGACTTCAGATGAACCACCACTCATTAAACACATTTTCTCTTATCGTTAAACTATTGTGTAATAAAATTTTATCTCAAAGATAAAGTTAAACAAACATAAAAACAGTTCAATTAAATAGTAAAATATTGTTAAATTAATCAACAAAACAATCAAGTATTGACAAGTGTATTGGTGATATTTTTTTTTTAAATTAGTTAATTAGTTTCTAAACTTAACTTTTATTTCTTCACAACTGTGATGTTTTATTTTGATAATTATGCTGTGAAATTATTGATGATCTGATTTGTGATTAATTCAACTGTCATTGAAATGTTTTATGGATTTTATGAGGTAAATTTAATAAATACTTGTCATATTTTTTAACACGGTTCATGAAATTCATGAAAATGAATTTGTTGATTCGATTTTAGAATAAAATTATTTTTTTTTTTTTTTTGAATTTTTGGAGTAATATCAATAAAATATCATTTAAAAAATTGGAGTTATCTTTTGATAACTTTTACATAGTAGATAAATTAAAATATGTTTTTTTTTTTTGTAATGGAAAAAAAGAAAATAAATTCCAAGAATATTTTCAATTCATATGGAAAGGAACCGGAATTTCTCGCATGTTCTTATCTTCATCTTCTTTTTACTCCACCTACTTTTATTTTTTTTTTTTGTTCGATTATCTCCCCGTTGTCCAGGGGAACAAAAAAAAAAAAAATCTTAAATTTTTTAAAACCAGATGATGTTCTTTAATTCATGATAAATAGGCTTAATATGTTGAAAAACACAGCGAGACATAGAAACAGAGAGAGAAGAAGAAATAGAAAGGTAAAAATTACTAGTAAAATTTATAAACCATGTGAACGGGTAATTTATTTAGTTTTTCAACCTTTTTTTATGATATTTAATTTAATAAATATTCAAGGTTGATACATGAATGTCGAGGTAGCTTAAATTTTTTCAATACAATCAAATAATTTATTTATCAACATATACATGTGGAAAATGTATGACAAATTTTATTAGGATCAAATGTTCACTGCATCATTGACAATGCACATGCGCTTTTGGAAAAGATAATAAAATAATAATAAAAGCTAAAGAAAAAAAAAATCAAATTTAAATAAAAGAGAAATTTTAAAAAATAAATAAAATGATTTGGTTAAAAAAAAGATAGTAATTATGTTTCGACATCATCATTTCTTCATTAGAAAATTTATAAAGAAATCTGTTTTTAAATGATTACTTAAAACAGCCAAACAATTCAAACGTGAAAAATAAAAATAATAATTAACAACGATCAATGACCGTAATACAAATAGTCATGCAATTTAATTCCTTGTATTTTTAAAAAATCTATATATTATGAAGAAATATAAATTAATTTTCACAATCCTTGGAATACTACTGTATTGAAAATTACAAAGTCAATATTAATTAAAAAAATAATATCAATAATTTACATTAAAAGAAAAAACCATATTTTATTTGTTAATTAATTAACAAATAATATTCTTATGAACTTTTCAATAATATAAATATTTATTTTTTAAAAATCCAAGAATCATGTTAACTAATTTTAAGATAAACAATTACAATTAATATTTATTCTATTTAATTATTAATTTAAATAAATATAATTTGGGGAATTTTTTCAAATATAAAACATTTATAATTTGTAAAATGAAAAAATAAAAAAAAAATGTTCAAGGTCATTTAAATTATTTATTCATACAAATAGGTATTGTCAGAATATGAATTTTATTTTTTTCTTTACTCAGTTCAGTACGTGATGTGACTATTAAAATATTGTTTAAAAAAATATATTTTTATTATACTGAGAATAAATAATAAAATAGTTTGTTGATAGATTAATTGAGTGAAAGGCAAAGAGGATGAGCTGAGGTCTCTGACTCACTCTGGATTTTTCAAAGTGCCTTGCATTGAAATATCTTTATATTTTTTTTTTCCAATATTTATGCTGTCATCAACAGGTTTAATAAATTCTTAATGATAATATTAATTGTTTTATAAATTTGTTATTTTATTCATTTATCAATGGAAAATATTTGTCGTATCATTATTTTATTTATTCAAATGGTCCATATTTAGTATTACAGATAAGATTGTCAAAGAAGGCTTTGGTAATAAAGATATCAGTGATTTCACACTATGATTGTTTGTCGTTGATATTGAATGATTTTCAATAGCTTTGGAAATATTAGTACAGACTGGTTGTAGTTATCGAGTACTCATATTATTTTATCACACTTTTTTTTTTTTTTTTCGAACGTTTAAATCATACAGTAAATTGGTATTGTTTTTTTTATTAACGCTTTTATTAATTATAAATAATTGATTGTTCTTATTTTGTTGAGTGAAATTTATATTGTTTTAATTGTGTTCATTAAAGAAAAAAAAAAATAATTTGTTATCGAACTCGGTCAAACGTGACAACGTCCGGTCCCAACATCCGTAGTAAATTTGTCCAAGTGTATTGTTAAATAAATATATTACATATATATATTTAAAATATTTTATTTCCAACTCCAAATATTCATCAAAAACTCATTTAATCAAAATTTATTTATGCATAGCTTTTTTTTTATCTATTTATCTTTTGTTGGATAAAAAATGTTATATCTCTCAAACGAAACCTCGATTTCACTTGAGACAAATGATTTTTCTTTTATTATTTTTATTATTTATCCTCGTTTTTTTTTTCATTCCATCTGGTATTAGTTATCTCTTGCTCAGGTTTCTTCATCGTCATCCTAATTTTTTGTTATTAATTATGACGTAAAAAAAACATATAATGTTGATTATTTCGCAATATTGTCAACGCAATTTATTTATAAATAAAAATTAAATGTAATTTTTTTATTATAAAAAATATTGACGGACAACTATCATTTTAACATTAATTAATACAATCAATTGAATGATTAATTATTGAATACAAAATTGCACATTTTTTCTACGGATGTTTTTTCGTTTTTGATAAAAAAATAATTAAAACACAATTAAATAAATAAATAAAGTCAAATCAATGTTATACATATGTTAATTTCTATTAATTATTAATTTTAAAACATTAAACAAACAATTAGACATCATTTTCAATTTTATTCATATAAAAGTTGATTAAATACGATAAAACCAGACTACAT
>JAPYYR010001082.1:0-31513 GCA_030523065.1 Aphidius colemani | reverse complement strand
CATCAACCTGTCTATCTCAAACAGAGTAGACGGGGGTGAATAGGATGTTTTATTTTTTTCAGGTATTTTTGTCTTTTCAGATTCTTAATTATTAAGTATTAAGTATTAAGTATAGTTGTATAAATGTATATAATTTATTTATATAATTAATTAATAATAAGCAATTTCTTGTTGAACGCACTTTACCAAAATATCTAAAAACAATGTAAATTTTAATTTTTAAAATGGTATCTCTGCAGCTTTGAGCGCAAGTTGATAATATTAATATTATTTAAATATTATATTCAATGAGCAATATATGTATATAATATTGAAATTAGACTCGTGTCTCATATCAGCGCCTTGATAGCATAACAATGGCTGCTATATGTATAAATGAGCGTAGGTCATTTATAAATTTAGTGTGTGTATAAATAATACAGTGTTTATTTTTTTTTCAGTAAGTATAAACTTTGTTATTATTCAACTTGCATATATGTATACTATTTATTTATATGAAAATTAATTTATATCTTTCAGCTCCTTGATGAACGGTGGTGGTTACTAAATGCAAATTATACAAAAATATTTATATGTGCTGCTCTATAAGCACCATTAAATAATTTATCAACTTTTTTTATTTAATTTTATATTATTTTCGATATAATTTTATCAAAATATATTCTCGGTATTATTAAACATTTAAAAAATTATTGTAATTACGGAAATTAATTTGTCTATCGCATTTGACTGTTTTTATTTTTTCGGCAAATGAAATTTGGTATGGTATTTCCAGTAACAATTATAGCATAATGATTAGTGGTCAGTTAATAACACATTCATTTGTTTGTTTAATTATTCTTCGACTAATTTTAGCTATCCAAATTGCATTCAATTATTAGTGAATAAATAAAATATGAGATGAAAAAAAGGCTCACAAAGTTGGCGCAATTTACATTATGTTATGTCAGTCGAATATGCGGTGCATAACATAACATTAGAAGTTAAAATAACATAAATAGCGACATGCGCACTTGTTGTTAAATAAAATACATCTGAGTTTAACCAAGCAGTCACACCTGACTCCAAGCAAGGACGTATGGTCTTTAAACTCGGCCTTGTCAATTTCACCAAGTTCCGGGCATCATAATAATAAACATGAGCTTTATTATTTTACCTTTAATGATTAAAAAAAAAAAATTAAAACAAACAACAACAGCACCAACACCACCACCAGCAGCAGCAGCAGCAGCAGCAGTAGTAAATTATTTCATCTAAATAAATCAATACTTGTAATTTAGTTGAAAATAATTTCAACAAAACAATAACAATAATTTTGTGGTTTTTTATTTTTTCATATAAAAAAAAAATGTAGTGTGGTTGTTGTTGTTGTTGTTGTTGTTTTTTTTTTATTTTGTTATATATAAAAAGTAAGTGTCAAGTGAAAATTGTGAATTAAAAATTTTAATATATAGAAAATTAAATTGTTTTTTTTTTTGTTTTTTTTTTTATGTGAGGAGAATAATGGCAAGCACACCTACGTTAATTGAAAATCAAATTGATAGTTTTTTGGAACAATTCAAGAGGAGTGCCTCAAGGGCAATGGAAGAAACACAAAAAAGGACAAGTTACAATGCCAGTAGCAGTTTGAGTATCAGTAGAAGTCAAAGTGCCAATCTTGATATTGAAATATTAGAAAATGGTAAATGAAAATTAAATTTCATACTTATATTTATATTTATTGACCCGATGTGCCATTGAAAAATTAAAACAATTTAATTATTAATTTGTCTCCATATCATATCATATCATGTACATATTAAGAGAGGGCTCGGCCCTGCATTTGGTGCACCAAATACAACCAAATACATCTAAATACATCTACTTAGTACTTGCATTATATACATGTGCTCTCTATGCTATGCTATACTCACATAGTCACATGTAAACAGATGCATCTATGGCTTGAAATAAACTTTAAATCAATAGATCACATCATTTTTTTTAAAGCTATTGTTTCAAATAATTAGAATGTTATTTTTTTTTTTTTTTTTTTTTTTTTATAAGGAAAATTATCATATTTTTATTGCGTAACAAGCTTTGCTATCTTTTTACATTGAAAATATTTAAATTAATATAATAATAAAACGTGCGGTATATACAAATGGACACGTGCGATTGTCTCTTTATACTTGGTAAATTCAACGATTGGTTTAAAGTTTTCCCTCTTTTCTGCAAATGTTGCACTATTCTGGGGACACTAGATAATTTTTTATGTTATTTATTTATTTTTTGCTGTACTGACAAGTGACAAGTGACATGTACCGAGGATATCAAGTGCAAAATAGCATAAGCAGCAGCATAAGAGTGCATATCATATAGGACTATAGCAGTTTATTCTAGTATAAGTTGAATGAAAGAAAAAAAAAAAAAAAAAAAAAAAAAGTCAGTGTTAAATAAAATATACTCTATTTTGGCAAAAAGTGATGAAAAAAAAAAATAAATTTTAATACCGGCTAAATAGTCATTTTTATTTTTAAACAATATTTTATGTAAAATTTATTGATTTTAAAAGTTGGGGGTGTTTGTGTATAGTTATCATAATAATGACGGCAACTAATAAATTAACTTGTGAAATTGTTAAAAAAAAAAGTGGACATTGTTGCAATTGTCCATGTCATCAACACTGTACAACTAAATGTCGAGGTCTATTATTTTATTCTCTCTATTTTAATTTTTTTTTTTTATCTATCAATATATAGATACCTATACCTATTATTTTTTAAATAAATTTTACTTGTGGTTTTTATATTGTTTTTTTTATTTTTTTTTATTTTTTTAAAAATTATTTTTATGCGGTCTATGATGATGAACAATTTAATTGAAAAATATGTTTTATTTATTATTATTATGTGTGTATGTGTGTACGTGTGTATGTGTGTCTTATACACTCTCATGTGTTGTACTGTTATATAGACCAGGAGCGTATGTTGAGCAATTGCTAGCTCAAGTCAATTAATCAATACTTGAATTAAAATTTTAAAAAATTAGAAAAAACATTTAACCTGCAATTAAATAATAATAATACCTTTAATTTCATCTAAAAATTGAACTAAATAAATATGTACTATAACTATAATATGTACAGGCATAACTTTAATTCAATTTTTAGGTAAACAAAGTGTGTTTATTATAATTAATTACGTACCGTATCTTTTTTAAAAATTTAATATTAAAAATAAATTAAATAAAGTAAATGAATAATGGTGCAGTGCAGTGTGTGTTACTGCCCTGATGAATCTTTTGTCCTTTTCTAAAATTGACATTTGACAAGTCAACTGTCAACAGCCAACATTAATGACAACGTCATTTGCACCTCATATTTCATTTAGGTATATTTAATAATAAACAAATAAAACAGTGATGTGATATACCTATAAGTATTAATAATATTTATGAAAAATAATTCAAGTGGTAAGTAAAAATACAGCTCTCTATTTTTAAAAAAATCATAACAAGTGGTCATTATTGAATATTGTTTGGTACTATTTTCAACACAATTTTTTGTTTTAGTAAATAAAAACAAATGGAACATGAAGAAGAAGAAGAAAAAGAAGAAAAACAATATAGGTACAACATTATTTGTTACAGATTAAAAATTAAATTAAAATATGAGGTGTAAAGAAAAGTGTAACTCAAATGCTTAAAGGATTTTAAAAAGGCTGTGAATGTCAAGATGACTAACATAATGTTTTATAGACTTAAATCATCAAAATTAAATCATGATGGAATAACAGCTCAATTTATTTATGTTGTTTACCATTTTACAACACTTTCTTTTAAAGTAAAATTTATATATCGCATATTTATTTAACGATCAAACTGAGTAAAGTATTTTATGATCTTGCTAAAGTTAAATGCCATAATACAGTAGCCAAGTTGTATTTGTACAATTATGTTTAATGAGAGAGAAAAAAAAAAAGGAAAAGGGTCAAAAACCTCGTGTGATATTTATTTATCATTGTAGTTGGCATGTGAATATACATTGTGTTTATTTTATTTAAAAAATAATAAAATACTTTGAAGTTTAATGTCAGAATTTCACAGTGCGTGACGAAATTATAATATTTTTTTCTATCAAACCTAAAGTTTGAAATATTGATGTCTCTACCAAGTATATATTCAAAATGAAAAAAAAAAAAAAAAAAAAAAAAAAAACAAAGGAATTTCGCAAACGTGTTTCTATCATGAAGGATCAACTCAAGTGTCCTATTATGGCATACTTGACCCAAAGAGACCAGAGAGATCAGAGAGACCAGTTTATCTTTATATTCTTGTAAATTCAATACAAGTATATGTGTTGTTTGTATATGATAATACACAATAATACTACAATATACACAGAAAAGAGTCACTTGGTTTTACAGTTATATGGATGAATTAAAGATGGAAAATTAATACATATTAACTGTTGAAGTTGAAAAAGAGAAATAAATATATTAGCAAGTTTAGCAAGGTCACATGAGTGCATCCCCCACGATCATCATCATCATCATCATCATCATCATCATCATCATCATCACTCCACTCTTCAGGTTTAAACTTTTTAAATATTGTGTACAATCTAGTCTCATGCTGGAGTTCAACAAGCATTAACATTGTCCATTTTAAACACGTGTTTAGTCATTAATCATTATTAATACAATAAATAATTAATTTATATATTTTTTGCGTTGCTTTATTCTATTAATTATGTGAGGTAAATTAAAAATAAATTATTGTTTTATTTAATTGTAAATGTAATATTTATAATTAATAATATTTTACAGAAGATGTCGAGAGTATGACCGGTGAAATTGATAATGGAGATTTAACTGTCCAAGATGTTGCTGATCTTTTGCAACCACAATATGCAATAATAACTGGTAATAAATAATTATTGTTTTGTTTAAAATATATATTTGACCCGAAAAATCAAAAATTAAAAAAAGGATAAATGAATGGAATTTAAAGAAAAACAATCCGTTAAAACCGGTTTTATCTGCCGAATCTTGTCTCGTTGAAAAAATTCATCAGCAGTGCCTTTTTATTATTTTAATTAACTTTTTTTTTTTTTTTTTTTTTTTAAACCACGAAAGATTTATTTATTTTCATTTTTCTTCGAGTACTTTGTTTTTTTTTTATTAAAAATAAAAATATACAACTCTCTCATCGTCATTATTATTTATTAACTATCGGATGTATGTGCAAGTATTTTTTTTATTTTGTCTGTGGGAAAGTGCTGCGATTGTCTGACTTCCGTGTCGCATCATCATATGGTACTATCAAGTAATTTCCCTCGGTACATCAATAAAACGAACAAGAAAATAAATGTATATAAACTTTTTTTTTTTTTTAAAAAAATTTAATAATTTAATAATTTAAATACAGGTGGTAAAACTCGAGAGGGATGTCCAATAATAACATTTCCCGACAATGGAAACTTTCACAATGTCAGCGATTCAGATTATCATCGTCTTATGCTTTATCTAACTTCCGTGCCAACGTAAATATTTACAATATTATTATTACAATATTACAATACATGTATCTATATTTTTTGGCTATAATAATAATAATAATAATTAATAATTTCAATAGTTTACAAGAAGCTGATGTTGGTTTTCATTTGATAATTGATCGCAGAACAGACAAGTGGAATTCAGTTAAAACAGTACTTCTTAAAATATCGGTAAATTAATTAATGAAAAATTATATTTATAATTATTTATTTTTTATTTATTTATTCATTTTTTATAGGCATTTTTTCCTGGACTTGTTCATGTTGCTTATGTATTACGTCCAGTTGGTTTTTTACAAAAAGCCATATCAGAAGTATCAAATAAATTATTTCGTGAAGATTTTAAATTTCGTGTTATTGTATTGGCAAATGTAACAGAACTATTTGAATTTATTGATAAGAATCAATTGACTGAACCACTTGGTGGCAATTTATCGTACTGTCATCATACTTGGATACAAAATAGAATTGTAAGTTGATGATTAAATTATAAATTATAAATTTAATTTTACATTTATTTAATTTTAGAGTTTGGAAAAATTTTCTTCAATGACTCAAGACGTTTCAATAGCACTTGATTCATTTACTCGTCGTTTAGCTGAAATTGAATTTCCAAATAATACAATAGCAACAACACGTTTATTGAGTCAACAACAAGCTGAATATAATGAATTAAAAGAGGAAATAATAAGTGCAGCAAGACATGGTGTTGCATTGCTTGATAGTGTACGAGAACTTGCTGATAAAGGTACTGCTGATCAATTGGGTAATGTTGCTGCTGTTGAAAGGTATTTACATGAATTTATTTATTTATTTATTTTTTATTTATTACATTTAATTATTCATTTCAGATTATTAGTTCAACTTGATGAAACTGAACGAACATTTGATATTTTTTGGTCACATCATAGTTCACGTTTACGTCATTGTCTTGCACTACGTCAATTTGAACAAGATTTTCGTGAATTACAAGCATCACTTGATCAACATTTAAAAACAACTGATGAAATGACAGAAATTGGTGAAACACAAATACGTAATGAAGAATTAATTAGAGACATGTCTGCATATCAAACAATTTGTCGAGTAAGTTTATTATTTACATATTTTTATATATAAAAAAAGATGTATGATGTTTTTTCCGGAGCTTTTTTTTATAATATATTTATCCCCTAATTAATACAAATAAATTTTCTTGATATTAATAATATCAATAATAAATTATAAATAATGCACAAGCACAAAAAATACGATGCACCGCTTTTCAGTTTTGTTATTGTTGTCGATAGTCCTATTTGTTGCATACCATGTGGATTTGGGTCTTGGTAAGCAACGAAATAAAACAAAAATATAAATTAATTTTTTATTCATTAATCATTATTATATTGAAAATTATAATATATTTTGCATACAATACGTAAATAATTATATAAATTATATTTAAAACACACAAGCATGGCCTATTTAATTGCAACTTTTTTTTTTCTTATAGACACACGATAGAAAATTAATAAAATAAAAATAACATATAAATTAATTACAGGGAGATATTAAACGTGCAGAGGAAGTTATTGCTGCTGGTCAACAATTATTATCTGGAAGACATCAGTGTCCAACTGATGTTGTTGAGCCAAAATGTGCTGAATTACAACGTGTTTGTACGTTACTTTCTCAACGACTTGAAAAACGTCTTTATACATTAACAAAATGTCGTGAATTAATGGAAAAAATTGACAAAGCAAATGCTTGGTGTACACAAGGATTTAAACATTTAGATACACAAAATACAATGATATCACCAAATCAAGCTCTTCAAGAACTTGAAAAAATAGTTGAATCAGCTGAAGAATTTCATAATCCAACATGTGTATTTGATGATTTAATAATGCCAGAAACAAAAGCATTAGTAACACAAGTTTTACAAAGAATTGAAGATGTTACAATGATGTGTGAAAAAAAAATTGTCATATTAAAACAACAATTAATTAAACCAACAAGACCAATACAAACTGTAACACCAGAACCATCATCATCATCAACAACATCAACATCAACATCATCACAAATTATAAAAGCTGGTAGAATTTTAAAAAAAGCCAATACAATGCCAAAAGTAAGTTTAATTTTATTTAATTTAATTTAATTTGAAGTATTTTCTTAAAAATAAATAATAAATAAATTGTTTTTTTTAGATGGAAATTGGTGTATCATCAATTGATGATACATCATTATCACCAAGTGAAAGTGAACCACGTGATATTGAATTATCACGTCAAAAACGTGGTCATGTATTGAGTGAACTTGTTGAAACTGAACGTCTATATGTTAGTGAACTTGGTTCAATAATAAAAGGCTATAAAATGGAAATGTTAAATGACACAATGTCACATTTAATACCAACTGGTTTAATTGGTAAAAGTGATATTTTATTTGGTAATATTGAAGAAATATATAATTTTCATGGTGATATATTTCTTCGTGATATTGAAAATTGTATATCAAATACAGAACTTGTTGCTTTGTGTTTTGTACAAAGACGTGATATATTTTTTCGTCTTTACAGTTATTATTGTCAAAATATAACACGTTCAGAAAGTTTACGTGAACAAATACAAAATGAAACACAATTTCTTACATTATGTCAACAAAAATTAGGTCATAAATTACCACTTGCTGCATATTTACTTAAACCAGTTCAACGTATAACAAAATATCAATTATTATTAAAAGATCTTTTAAAATATAGTGATGAATTGGCATGTTGTACTGAACTAAAAGAAGCACTTGATTGTATGCTTGTTGTACTTAAATGTGTTAATGATAGTATGCATCAAACTGCAATTACCGGTTTTGGTGGAGAACTTTGTGCTCAAGGTGAATTATTATTACAAGGTTCATTTAGTGTATGGAGTAGTTGTAAACGTGAACGTTTATTGAGATTAAAACCATCACAACGTCATATATTTTTATATGAAAAATCAATGATTTTTTGTAAACACAGTAAACACAGTAAACCACAAGCTCATAATAAAGCAACTTATCATTTTAAACGTTATTTAAAAATGTCACAAATTGGTTTAACTGAATCAGTAAAAGGTGATCAAAGAAGATTTGAAATATGGCTACAAGGACGTGCTGAAGTTCATACAATACAAGCATCAAATTTAGATATTAAAAAATCATGGGTACGTCAAATAAAAGGAGTATTAATGTCACAATTGGCTGAATTAAAAGGAAAACAAAATACAGCTCTTGCTAAAACAAATAATACACATAAACCACTTCGTCAAACAATATCATGGGATTCACAAAATTGTATAATTGGTGGTGGTGGTGGTGGTGGTTCATTACGTACTTTATCTGTTGATGAAAATAATGTTAGTATTATATCATCACATATTAATTTAAATGATGTAACACAAACAACTGAAGATGACGTTGCTTGGAGTTCAGAAAATAGTAATACAGATGATGAAGATGCTTTTTCTGATAATTGTGGACCATCACCAGGTGGTAGATATGTTGCACTTGCTGATTATTGTGCTGTTGGACAATCAGAAGTTACAATGCATGAGGGTGATTATTTAGAATTATTAAAAGTTGGCTGTGCTGGTTGGTGGTTTGTTAAATTAATAAATACAAGTATTGAAGGATGGGCACCTGCAGCATATTTGGAACCAGTTAGTCGTAAAACATCACGTAGTTCACAATCAGTTAACAGCCAAGAGACCATATAAAACATCAAATAAAATAGACGCTATTATTAATCAAACAATTATTTAGCTTTTATTATTGACTGAAATAGCAATTATTGTCTTTATGATTTTTTTTAAAAAACAATTACAATACAAAAAAAAAAATTAATAAAAGGCTATGTATATATTAGAGGAAATAATTTTACTTATTTTAATCTTTTACTTATTTTAAATATAGAAAACTCGCAGACGAAATAAAAATGAAAATAAAAATAAAAGTACGTATATTCTTGCAGTCTAGTCAGTCTTATGAATATGTCTCGAGATTGATGATGAATGCTTGTGATGTAGGATCCTCGTAATCACACATTTTCTAAATAAATAAATAAATTTTCCAATGAAATTTATAATACGAGTGTCAAGTAAAAAGTAAAAAGAAAAAAGAAAAACTATTACCTTCATAATACCAATGACAACATCACTTTTTGAAAATATTTTTTCATTCAATGAAATTAACAATATTTGTTGTTTTTCTTTAATGGTATTGAAGAATTTACTTAAATTTTGACAATGATACTTATCAAGAGATCCATCGATCTCGTCCATTATCAAAAAAGGCGGTGGACAAATTAAACCAAAAGATAATAATAGTGAAAGACTTGCTATCGCTCTTTCACCCCCTGACAATGATGACATTGGTAAACATAGTTTATTTGATGGACAACATTCATATGCAATTCCATCAAGATATGGCTCTTCTGGATTGCAAATCATCAATACAGCTTGAGCAGCAGTTTCACCAGTTAGTGTCTATAATAAAGAAAAAAATAAAATATATAATATTAACATTTTACATGTATATAAAATATTCGATTCGATTTACTTTGTAAATTTCACCAATAGATTCTTCAACACTGTGGAAAAATTTATTAAATCTTTCTACTCTTTTCCATTTAATTTTATCAAATTTTTTCATTTTGGCATGTACGTTTTGAGTATTTTGTAATTTTTGTTTTTTTAATTTTTTCAATTTTAAATTAATATCTTTGAGTTTATCAACAGCTTCTGGTATTGTTATTTCGCCAATTTCATCTGAAATATCAGCTAAATCTTTTTCATATTTTTCTTTAATTAGATTAAAATTAAATGAATTCGTTTCATTTAATTGGCTATCTGATAATGTACTGTAATCAAATTTCAATTGTAATTCACGTTCTTGAATATTTTGCCAAGAATCTTGTGACGATTCATCATCGGTAAATAAATCATCAAGATTACCTTTTAACATTGGCAAATCAATACTTTCTACCTATAAATTATTATTTTAATTAATTTAATTAATTTAATAATAATATTTATGTCATTTACCTTTGCTTTTAATAACAAGTCATGTTTTTCACGTAATTTTTCAAGTTTTTTTTGACGATAATTATCAGTTTCATCTTCAAGTTCTGTAATTTTTTCATTTGTTCCTTTAAGAAATGATGATAATTTAGAAATTTTAACAGAATACATTTCAATATTTTTTTTGTCTTGTTTTAATTGTTCCTCCAGTGTGCTTTGTTCAATGCTAATTAATTTAATTTCATCTTGCAATGCATCATGCTCGTTGTTCATTTCAGTAATTCTATCTTTAAGTTCCTTAAGTTTATCCTGATAAGTTGATATTTTTTCCATAATATTTTCTTTGGCATGTTCGTATTTTAAAAGCTCTTCAATACGACTGCATTGATTATTCAAGTCATTAAGTTTTTCTTGCTTGTTTTTCATTAAACTGTAAAATTAAATTGGCAAATAATAGATTGAAGACAAAATAATCTATAAACTATAAAAAAAATCATTCATTAATAATTTCTTACTCGATAAACTTTTCATACTCTTTTATGTTGTCAATATTTTTTTGTTTACAAAAATTAGTAAATATTTTTTTTTCATATTGAGCAATTTGATTATCAATATTTATTTGTTCACTTGTCACTTTTCCATCTAAATTTTTAATTTTTTCTTCCAATTCCTTACATTTATCTTGAATATTTTTTTTCTCATCATATAATTGACTAATTGATAAATTTAGCTCAATTAATTTTGTTTCAATAACAGCCAAACTATTTTCACAATAATTTATTCGATATTTATAAGTCAACAATAATCTTTCTTGTTCTTTGATTTTTGACATTGCTGTTAATGATGTTGAATTATTATGCTCCAATAATTTTAATAATAATTCACGTTTATTTTGTGTTAGTTGATCCAATTCTTTTGAATTTTCCATATGTTTTATTATCTCAAAGTCACTATTTTTACCTGAAAATGATCCATTTTTTCTAAAAAATACACCATCCAATGAAACAGCCTGTAAGAAGAAGAAAAAAAATCATTATTATACATTTCATTTATTAGATGTATAGAGGAGACATAAAGAGATTGGATAAACTTACATTCAAATATTCACGTGTTCCATTATGTCGTTTTTTAGTTGTTTCAAAAGCAACATCACGTGCATCACTTGTATTACTACAAACTAGTGCTGATCCAGCTGCATACAATACAATATTTTTATACTTGGCATCATATTTCAATACATCAAAAAGTAAATGTACATTTTTTGGATTTTTAATTGATCTCAATTGTTCTTTTAATGGTGCACATTTAGTATTATCCATTGGAATAAATAACTGTGGTGACATACGACGTTCTTTCAAAAAATTAATACACTCAGTTGCAGTAGTTGAATTATCAACAATAATACCAAAAGATTTATCACCAAATACTTGTCTCATTGCTGTTTCATAACGTTTATCAATTGGTTGACAAAATTCATACAATCTTCCATGCTAAAATAACAATAACAATAATAAATTTTAATATTAATTGACAAGTTGACAAGTTGACAAGTTGATTAACTTACAATTCCATCAAATTTTTCCTTTAAAATATTTATTATTATTTTATTTTGTTGATACTTTTTTTTATATTCATTGGCTATATTTATATCATTTAATTTTATTCGTATTTCTTCCAGTTGATTTTTTATATCTTCAACATGTTTATCAGATAATATTTTTGATTTCATTTCATAAACTTTTTCAAGAACTTTTACCATATTTTCTGTTGTTGTTTTTTTAACTGTCACAAGTTGTAAAACATTTTTAGTAGCTGTTTTTTTAATATCTAATTTGAGTTCAAGCATCTCATTTATTCCATCAAGTTGTATTTTTTCACATGTTAGTTGACGTTCAATACAACTTTTTTCATGCTCATCAGCTTGCCTATCTGGATTCAATACATCACGCATTCCCAATACTTTGCCACGAAGTTTAAAATAAGTTTCTTGATCACCATCAGCCTGTTATTTAATATTTTTATTAGTTGTTATTTGATTTGTGAATATATATTAATGAATAATGATGATTGATGAGTCAAGATGACTTACCAGTTGAATATTCGTCTCTGATAATTTTTTGAGAAAATTATTTTTTATTGATGACAAATCAGCCAATTGTAATTCAAGACTTTTAATATTTTCAAGACGTTTTTTTTCATCAGCTTCAGCTTTATCAAAACTTTTTTCATTTTTTGATAATATTTTTTCTGTAGTTTTAATATTTGATTGTATTTTTGTCACTTGAACATTTAATGATTGTAGCTTTGATGAATTTTCTTTAATTTTATTATCACACGGTTCAATTTTTGAAGATTCATTTTTATAATTTATTTCCATGTCTTTTAATTTATCTTGTATTTTATGTTTTTTCTCATACAATCTAATCAGCTCATTTTCATTATTTTCAATATTTTCTTCAACGCTTGTCTCAAATTTTTCAATGTCATACAAAATAAATAAAAAATATTCACTTTTCATTTGATCCTATATTGAAATATATATAAAAAATAAAAAATTACAATTCAATTTTTAATTATTATTAATAAATATATTAAATATCAATGACATACATATTTTTCAACCAATTGATCACGTTTATTGCTTCTTTCAATTGACAATCCACAAGAATGTTTTTGTCGAAATAAATTTCTTAAATCGTTTCTTAATTGCACTGATGTTGATTGCATTTCATCAAGTTCCAAACGAAGTTTATCATAGTCTTGTTTAAATTCAATTGAACGACTTATTTCTTCAAAGATTGCTGTTCTTTCTTTTGGTGTTATATCAACTATCGAATCAATATTTCCTTGATAAATTAAAAAATTCTTTGAATCAATATTTAATCCATGATTTTTTAATTCATCTACATAGTCCTTCATTGGTACATCCTGTTGATCAATACATTAATAATTTTGCAAAGGATTATTATGTCAAATATTAATTATTTTTACCTCATTGTCAATGAAGAATACAAAATTTCCATTTTCAATTGAACGTTTAAATGTTTTCGTTGTCTCGAAATTTTTTTTTAAAGTGACTTCAACGTATGTTTGCCTTGAAAATAAAATTTATCAATTAAATTAAGTAACTTTTTGATTAAATAAATAATTTATTTTAATTTAATTTACCCAAGTGGATCTGAGTGACCATTTTTGTCTTTATACTCTAAATCAGTGATTGTGTCACATCTCAAATTGACTAGTGATTCACCAAGTGCAAATGCAATTGCGTCCATAAAATTTGACTTTCCTGTTTTTTTAATTAAAAAAAAAGTTATAAGTCAAATTACAAATTATTAAATTTACTTTGTTTAATAAAAAAAAAAAATAAACTTTACCTGAACCATTTTTTCCAATGACCGATATCCATTGACCTGGCTTAGTTATTTCAATTTTTTCAACACTACAAAATGACTTAAAATATGATATTTTTACTTGACTCAGATAGACTGACATCTTGTTCTTTTATATTTTATAAAATTTTCTATTTTAATAATTAATAAGTTGATAGTTAATAGTTATTTATTTTTTTTCTAGCTAAGAGCTCTACACACTATTTAAAAAAAAAACACAAGCCAACAGAAGCCAACAGAAACTTTGTGTTTTTTTAATTATTATTATTATTTTATTATTATTTTATCCGTTACAGTACCAGGAATTGACGAATTGGACCAAATTATTGTTTATTTATATAGGAAGTGGATTCTTGGAAATGAGCGACAAAAATATTTATTTTGTTTATGTAAATTATATTTGCAAAACAAAAAAAAAATATACCTATACATAATAAAATAATTTTTATTCAGCTAGCTGAGCATATAAAAATACACAAGTAAACATAAGGTCATCAAAGTTCAAATAAAATAATAATAATTTTTATTTGATAAGCCAGTATGTAAGTAAATCTATATAATTAAGATACTTTAACCACACATCTCAACATATACTCAACAAATAATAAAATTTAACAGCTATGCAAATTAAGGATAAAAAAGTTGTAATAATTGGAACAACTGGAAGACTTGGAGTTGCATTTTGTCGTGAATTATTAAGAAATGGTGCTGGTGTAAGTATTATAGTAAATGGTAATATTAGCATATCAACTAATAATTGATAATTACATTAATTTTTCAGACAATAATTATTTTAGATGATCAAGAAACTCAGGCTCAATTAGCTGTGGAAGAATTAAATAAAGAATTTGGAAAAAATCGTGTCAACTATTTGTCATGTGATGTTTCAAAAAATATATTGGATTGTAATAATTGTTAATAATAATAATAATAATAATAATAATAATAATAATAAATGAAATAATTGTATTTTTTTTTTTTTTTTCTTAAAGGTGTATTTAAAGAAGCTGTTGGTATGCTTGGTGGTTTGGATATATTAATAAATAATGCAGATTTAATTAATGAATTAAATATTTGTCGTGCAGTTGATGTTAATATTGTGAGTATAAATATTGTGAGTATAATTTTTTTTTTTGAATAAATAAAATAATCAATATACATATATTACAGACTGCTGTTGTTCGTGGAACTCTTCTTGGTGTTCAAGTGATGGGAAAAGATCTTGGTGGACGTGGTGGAATAGTTGTTAATGTTGCTTCAGTTTTAGGTCTTGATGTACTTGCCCAATTGCCAATTTATTCAACAACAAAACAAGCTGTTATTAGTTTCAGTAGATCATATGCTGCAAGTATATATTTAATTATGTTGACAACAACAATTTTTATTATTATTATTATTATTATTATTATGTATTTATTTAATTTACAGCAACCATATCATTACAATAGAACTGGAGTTAAAATAATTGTTCTTTGTCCTGGTGTATCAGACTCATATATCAAAGAAAATGTTAATAATTTTTATGAAGATCCAGAAGCAATATCACAACAACAGCTTACAATTCTACCAAAAAGGTAGAATAAATTGAATCATTATATTGAACCTATAAATATATACCTATATGTATACCTATATTTGTTTTTATTTTCATGTAATTTTGAGAAACAGAGTTGAAACAGTTGCACATGGTCTTATCTATACAATTAGATGTGCACAAAATGGTAGCATATGGGTGAGTGAAGATGATCAACCTGTTTATGAAATTCAACCACCAGATTTACTTCCTGAAAAATCAACTGAATTAGTTAATCAATAATTACTTGTTGTACTTGGCTACATGAAAATAAAAATAAAAATAAAAACAAGAAAACGAGAGGTGACGAGTTCAAGTAAATTAAAACATGAACTTTGTCTCTATATATTATATTATGATTAATTTTTAATATTTATCATTATTTCTAGTTAAATTATAATACATCTCCACAAACACGAACACACACACATGCAATTTTTATCATCTTTTTCATTATTCCTGTTGTAATTATAATTCGATATATTATAATGTATATACTCAAGTCTGCAGATGATAGCATTTTTTATACATCATGTAGTTTAAATCAAAGTGGGAGGATTAAGACAAAGTGGTGCGTGCAAATAATCATTCATTTTGATATTAATATAAATACCATTACCCATTGCCAGTTGCCATTAAATTCTGATGAATTATTTGGTCTGCTTTATTAAATTACTAAAATGGGTAAGTTTAATGCACAAAATAATCAAAGAAAATATTAAAAATAAATAAATAAAATTTAGCTGAAGTACCAATAATTCACAAAAGTCGTCGTGCATCTGCTGAAGAAAAAGCTAAGGAACTTGAAGTAATACGTGGTCTTGTTTGTGGAAAAAATATTGTTATAACTGGTGGTGCAACTGGATTGGGGTATTCATTTGTTAATAATTTTTTTCATCATGGTGCCAAGGTTTGTCATAACTCATAAGGTCATACATAAGGTACATGAAAATATTTTTTTAATAAAAAATTAAATAAATTTAAAAACAATTTAGCAAGTTGGAATAATTGATGTTGATGATGAAGCTGGTAAACGTGCTGAAAATGTTGTTGCCAAATCATATGGTAATGATAAAATAATATTTATCAATGCTGATACATCAAACTACTCTCAAATTAATGGTAATAAATTTTATTTTTTGTACTTGTAAGTATTATAATACTTGTGTAAATATTATTATTTTTTTTTTCACTGCAGATGCATTTAAAAAACTTTCAATGATGATGGATAGCATTGATATTGTTGTTAATAATGCTGGTATACTTGATGAACGTAGATGGGAAAAAGAAATATCAGTTAATATTGGCGGAATGATTAATGTTGCAACATTGTCTATGAATTTTATGGGTAAAGATAAGGATAAAAATGGTGGTGTACTTGTTAATATTGGACAATATTTTGATATTAAAAGAACAGCACAATTACCAATTTATACAGCAACAAAATTTGCAATAATTGGATTGTCACAAGCTCTTGGTGTAAGTCTAAATGTCATCAATAAATATTTACATTATTAATACAAATAAATTTACAGTCACAATTTCATTATGATAAAACTGGTGTAAGAGTTATTGCACTGTGTCCTGGATTAACGGAAACAGCCATGACAATTGACAGTCCCAATAGGCTTTTATCAAGAGTCATGAAAGCTGATTTTGTTAAAAATCTTGAAGAGTTGTCAATTCAAACGTAATAAAATATTATTCATAATCATAAATCATAAATCATAATAGTTATCAAATTATTTAATTAAATTGTTTTCCTTTTAATCAGACCATTTGTTGTATCTGAAGGCCTGATGACTATTTTAAAATCAGCTGAAAGTGGAAGTTGTTGGGTTGTTGATAATGGCAAAGCTCCATTTGAAATAATAACACCAAATTATAAAACTCTCAAAAGACGTTTTAAAAATAATTATCCAGTTGGTGTTGTTGTTGGAAGTAATGAAAAAACAAGAGGAAGACCAATAATCGATTTGTCTGATAATATGAAAACTGGATTAATGAGCTGTGCTTGATTAATGGCAAGTGGCAGACAATTAATAATATTGTAAATAAAAATAAATTTCAATTAAAAATTGTTTTATTTATACACAATCAGAGGTTCACATTTAACTCCATTTGGCTACTTTATATTTTTATCAATTTTATTATTACTCGCTTATTTATTCTAGGGCAGAACAATGTTCCGAAAAATGCAACTGCAAAGCACAACAGTTTATACTAACTTAATTTCGTATATGTATAATATTTATATATATATTTTTTATTTTTTATTTTTTTTTATTTGTTGTGAGAGACGGTAGACTCCATTTATGGAGATTATACAAAAATAACAGCCGCAAACAATTTGTATAATAATAATAATAATAATCGTAAAATTGGCTTTTTTTATTTGTTTTATACGTGACATAATAGTAATAGTAATAGTAATAATAATAATAATAATAAGCTTCTGTGCAATATCATATCAACAACTTTCTCGCACAAATTAACTTGTAAATTATCAATATATATTTATAATTTGAATGGTCATTTAATGATTATCAAATCAAGTTCTGGGCTGTTTTTCGGAATTAATCACGTACGTCTCGTATTTTTAATTATTTTTATTTAATATATTTCAGCTCACGTGATTATTTCTTTTTTTTTTTTTTTTTTTTTTTTTTTTTTTTTTTTTTATAATTATTAATTATTTATTTTTTTGTAAAAAAAGAAAACAAAAGTTTATGATATATTTTTAATTTATTTTTACTACATTAAACTGATTTACCTATTTATCTCATTTTTTTGAATTATTTATTCTCGACGATGATTTTATTTATCTTGTTTATTGTTGAATTGCCAAAAATCATCAGTATTATTTATTATTCATTATTAAAAGTAATTTTGTATCATTGTTCCGGCAACGAATTTAATTTTATTGCGTATTTAAAATCATCGTACGAGAAAATAAACTGATGATGATGATGATTTATTATTATTTTTCTTATCATCAATATTTTATTTTATTTTATTTTTTTTTTACGCTTTCTTTTTCATCTTGATTTATTCTTAAAATTACATTTCTACAAATTATTAGTTACGTTGCTTCATATTGATAAATTATCACTCACTTTTAGAACATTTTTTTTTTTTTTTCTTTTCATTCTTTTGACGGTCAGTTTTTTTAATTATTAATATTATTATTATTATTATTATCATTATAATATTAAAACAAACAAATGCAATCTCTCTTTTGAATTTATCAATATCTTGTATATATAATTTTCCGTCTTTTTTCATTTGTTTTCTTTTTCATCTGACGATATATATGAATATATATAGCTCCAAGTAAAGTGACAATAATCTGATGAAATATAAACAAATACATGTGTGTAATAATAACTGACCGTCTTTTTTTTATTTTTACAATTAAATGACGATTCATAATGCCATTACGATTGAATTATTCTGAATAATACATTAAAATTCCGCAACCGAATGATTAATCAAGAGAAAAAAAAAAATATAAATATATGTATAATAATAGTTATGACATTAATCAGTCCAATCAGACAGTTAATAATGGATATCCATTAATCCATTAATCCATATCCTCGGTTCAACTCATGCTCTCAAATATTATTATTATTATTATTATTATTATTATTATTTTCAATTGAAATAGAGCAATTGTAAAAATCTTAATCTAACGTAAATACTTATTAAATGTTCGCGTTATCAATTCATCAAATTTTATTAATTTTTCACTCACATTTAATTCAAAAATCTATCATCGCCATTTTTTAATTTTTTTCTTTCTCTTTTTATTACTTTTTTTTGAAAATAATATGTGAATGTGTACGTGTTAATAATAATAATAAAATATTTATATTAATTTTTATACATTACCAGGAATAAGACGTCTATTTTGTTGTGTATCATTATTAGCATTACGATTTTGTCCAGAATTATTAGCTTGATGAATACTTGCACCTCCTGGTTTATTGTTACGATTAATATTATTATTATTATTTGCAGAAGCAGGAGCAGCAGCACGATTATTACCACGATGATTATGATGATAATTACCACCACGATAACCACCACCACCACCACCATTATTATTATTCATTTGTCCCTGATGATGATTATTACCACGATACATTCCACCACGATTGTAATAACCACCACGTCCACGAAAACCACCACGTCTCGTTGATGATACACCAAATGTTTCTGAATTAAGTTTTCTCTCGGTTCGCCAATCAGTACGTTGGGATCTTCTAAGCAGAAAGATAAAGCAGGGAATCGTTTGATTCCAAACCAAGTAAGTCAACATATTCATAATAATAATAATAAGATAAATTTAATTCATAAATTTAATACTGACCCTTTACTTCTTTCAACAGCTTCACAGCTAATATTATCAAAAAATGATTTTGATTTATCATAATGTATAACATCAGAGTCTTCTTCTGGTTCACCTTCACCAGCACCAGTCTCATTGCCACTGTCGTCTTTTTTCTCATTCTCAGTACCAGCATCAATTTTTGTTTTAGCTAAACGTAATCTGTTGAAAGTTCAAATGATAATTAATTAATTAACAAATAAGTAAATAAAAATTAAATTTAAAATTACCTTAATTCTTCAAATTCAGTATTTGCTTGTTCAAAATCATAATCATTTTCAAATTTAAGTGTATTTTTAGGTTTCAAAGCATTGTTGCCTTGTTGATTTGTACGAAATACACCACCACCACCACCACCACCACGGCCACTTCCACTTCCACTTCCATTACCTCTTCCACGTCCACGTTGCTGCATATTATTACCACTACGTGGTATCCAACCACCACGGTTATTATTGTTGTTATTACCACCACGTTGCTGTTGTTGATGATGATGATGATTACCTGATGCTGCATTATGCATACCACGATAAGTATGATTATCCATTTGATTATTATTATCATGATGATGATGATTACCAGAATCACGTTTTGTGTCACTGTATTGTGACAATGCACTGCCACTTCTACGATGTGATGACTGAGCATTTCTATTGGCTGTTTTTTCACCAATTTTACCAACACGTTGCTGATGACCAGCTTGGGTAGCTTGATCAATTGATGGACTTTTTCTGGCAAGCAATGATGGTGTTGGAGTATTTGAACGTGAACCACCACCACCACCACTACCACTTATTAAATCAAGTACACCTATTTATTTGAAAGGTAAAAATATTATTAGTTTACATAATATTATTAAATGAAGAAAAAAAAAAAAAAAAAAATAATTAAATAAAAGGAAAGATAATGATTGGAAATGATTGGAAAAAATAACCAATTGAAAGAAAATATGGAAATGGATTTGTTTGTTAAAATGAATTGGCTATGAAAAAAAAAAAAAAATGAAAAATATGATAAAAACCTGTGACTGATTGATTAATTAATTAAATGGACATGCTATATTTTTATAAAATATACCTATATGAATAATAAAGCTGAAAAATAAGCATGCCAATTTAAAATTAAATAAATAAAATTTTTTTCATTTTTATTTTTTCATAGCAAAAACAGTTTACCGTCTTCCATAGTTTGTTCTACAGGTTTAGTCATTTGAGGTTTGACGTTGGTCATATTGATGATGTTTGTTTCACCACTTGCTGGATTCAACTCACTTGGTGTTTTATTCATTTGATTGATATGTTGATTTTGTGGTCTGGCATTATTGTTGGCCATCATGTTATGACCACCCATTGACATTGGATAAGCACCTGGAAAGCCAGGTATTGATGATGCTGGTCCAGCCATACCTGCCATCATTGGATGTGGATAATTTGATGTTGGTATCATTTGATATGTTGGTTGACCAATTGGTGCCTGTTGAACAGTCATCTAAACAAATTGAAATTATTATCAATCAATCAATCAATGTTAATTTGTTTTATTGAATTATTGTGATGTAAAACAAACCTGAACAATTGCTGGATCATTTGGAATTGAATGGACATTGTTGACAACACGAATATCTTTGATATCCGAACCACGAAAAAGTATATATTCATAAACTTGATTTTGTGGAACAACTGGAAATTGAGTATCTCTGTCTTCTGTTCCAAATGAACGTACTAAAAAATTATAATTAAATATTATAATTTGTAAATATTTTATTTTAAATTTGAAAAAAAAAATAAAATAAATTGTTTACATTTTATGCGCATCTATCATATTTAAGAACACAAAAGAACTTCAATAATATCAAAAATAAAATAAATAAATAAATCATTATTGATGATAAGCAAAATCAAAAATTTAAAATCCACAAGCATCTTTTTTCCCTCATATCAATGTTTATACTTGAATCTATTTTATTTTCTATTTTTTTTTCTTTTCAATACGATGAAAACAAAACAACAATCATAATAACAATACAAGGCATAATAGAATTTTCATAAAAATAAAGATAAAATTTAAAGTGAAAAAAAAAAAGAAAAACATTTTTAAAGGTAATTTTATGAGAAAATTTCAAGTTAAATATAAATAAGAAAAAAATTTATCAAATTCATATTCATTTTTACTCATATAAAATGAAAAAAAAAGCCACAAGAAAAAATGGGGGAAAAAAATAAATAAATAAAAAGCATAATTGTGTTTGTTGAATAAAATTCGAAGCATCAAAGATGAATTATAAATGAAATATAAATAATATAAATGATGTGACGAAATTTGATTATTTTGAGCAGAATAATGCTAACGAATAATATTATACTCCATTTTGAATTTTGATACTCCATTTAGCATACAAAAAGATGGGAAAAAAAAAGGAGAGAGAGAGAGAGCGAGAAAGAAAGAAAGAGTGAGAGTGAGACAAGAATAAAAGCTATATATGTAATATAAATCAACTCACCATTTGCCAGAGCAATTGTACATTCTTGTGGATCAACGGTAAATAATCTTCCCTCATAACGAATATCAGCTTTTGATATTAAGCTTATTTTTGAGCCAAGCTCAGGCATTGCAGAAGTCATTTTAATGACTTTTAATTAATTCACGAGTAACAATGATGCGATGCTAAATGAATTTATATTATATATATGTTGATATATGTAGATATATTATATATATATGACAATTGACACACTGTCCCAATGAACAAGCCGACTACGAATGACTCTCTCTCAAACTCACACACAAATTCTGTCGAGTGACGATTGCGATTTAGCAAATAGAAACTGACAACAACTACAATTCAAGTTTACCAACTGTCAAACATCATCATCATCATCAATCATCATCATCAAATATTAAAATCATGTATTGAAATATCTACATAATAAAATACAAGTATTATTCAATTTTTAATAAATAAAATTACAGTTAAATACAAGTTATAATTTAACAATAATTAATAAATAAAAATTATTATATAAATAATTCAAATATCAATGTTGGCAATTCTGAATAGCTCAATACAACAACTAAAATTAATAAATAAATATAATTATAATAATTGCCATCAAATTTATTTGTCAATGAAAAATAAAATTAAATTTTTTTATTGCAAAATAATTGAATAATAATATTATTATTGAATAATAATAATTGATTATAGGTTATAATCTTGAATTGCGTCCTTTGCACATTGCACCTCTGTCCAAGATGGCAGCGTCGATTGGCAGGATTTGTCGAACGGGTCTTTTAAAGCCAAATAATGGAGGATTATTTAATCAGGTAATTATATTAACAATTAAAATTTAATTATTTATAACTTGTTATTCATTATAAATCATAATATTTATGTATCAGAGTGTTTATTATTGCTTAAATTATTGATTAATACTTCATCAATTGACGATATGGATAGATATGTTTGTGTGTTCTTACTTGTACACATATACCTATTACGTCTATATGTGTCATATAATATAATGATTTTATAACAATAATTAATTCAATTAAATAATTATTTAATATCAACAAAATAATAATAATAATTATTATTATTATTTATTATCAAGTTGATGATATACTTATTTGAATTTTTTTATTTCAACAACAATTCTATTTGGAGCAAATTCATTTTGATGATCAAACAGTTGTTATGTAATGAACACACAAATTTATATTGTCATTTATTATTAGGCAATTATTAACTTATAATTTAACAATAATTTATAATTTTATTTTATAATTACAGACTAGTCAATTTTCGACTGTCAAAGATTGGTCAAGATCACGTAAAGCGGTTAGTTGAATTCATTGAAAAAATAAATAAATTAAATTAGACATGATTTAATAATTAATAAATATTTTTGTGTCAATAATAGTTGATGACATGTCTTGGTGTAACAGCTGGTGGTGTTGGTGCATTGATTTATACACTGGAAAATTCAGTCAAGGCATTTGAACTTATAACTCATCCTCCAAATTATCCATGGAGTTTTCAGGGTCTTATAAGTTCACTTGATCATGCCAGGTAATTTATTATTTAATAAATATTATATATATAGGTATATTAAAAATAAATAAAATTAATAATTTATTTAGCATGAGACGTGGATGGGAAGTATACAAAAATGTATGCTCAGCATGTCACAGTCTTCAATTTGTTGCATTTCGTCATTTGGTTGGTGTAACACACACTGAAAAAGAAGCTAAAGCACTTGCTGAAGAATATCAAATTAAAGATGGTCCAGATGATACTGGTGAATATTTTATGCGTCCAGGTAAATTATCTGATTATGTACCATCACCATATCCAAATGAAGAAGCTGCTCGTGCTGCTAATAATGGTGCTATGCCACCAGATTTGTCTTACATAATTAATGCAAGACACAATGGCGAGGTAAATTATTATTATTATTATTATTATTATTATTATTATTGTTGTTTTTATAATATATATTATCTAATTTTTTTTATTTTTAGAACTATGTGTTTTCATTGTTGACTGGTTACTGTGATCCACCAGCTGGTGTACCAATTCGTGAAGGACAAGCTTTTAATCCTTACTTCCCTGGTGGTGCCATTGGTATGGCTCAGGTAAGATGATTAATTTTTCATTTGGTCAATTTCATTCATTTAAAAAAATGGCATGTTTTATATATCTGTAGGTTATCTATGATGAAGTTTTGGAGTATGAGGATGGAACACCACCAACAGCTTCACAAGTAGCTAAAGATGTAACTTCATTCCTCATGTGGACATCAAATCATGAGTTTGATGAACGAAAGAGATTATTCATCAAGGTATTTCTTGATTTCTTAATCAAAAACATGTCAACATGTTAATTATTTATTTTTTATTTTTTATTTTTTATTTAGGTAATGATGATCAGCTCTATTTTAACTTTTGGACTTTTCTACATGAAGAGACACAAGTGGATGACTATCAAGACCACTAAATTAGCATACCTCCCACCCAAAAATAATAAGTAGACGAAATAATAATTGAATTGAAAAAAAAAAAAATAATAAATAAATAAAACAAGTAATAATGTATTAAATAAAAATCAATTTAACTCAAATTAGTGTTTCAAAAGAAGAAGAAGAAGAAGAAGAAGAAAAAAGCCAGAAACTTGGTTGTTTTTTCTTTTTTTAATTGATATAGACAAATGGTTACCTTGTTATTCCTTGTCTATCCTTGTTCATGATGAATGATAATATAATAATATGGAGATATCCATATGCATCGCAGTATTCAATGTGTTTTATTTTACATAAAATATTCTATATTATTGACGTGTTTGTCAACCAATTGATAAACAATTACAATTCACACATTTAAAATAAAACTTTTTCTTTTTTTTTTTTTTTCAATTTATTTTAATTTCACACTTTTCTTGGTATTTTTTTACAAACAAGCTACATAAATTCGTGTTTATCAAAATTGATTAATTTATTATGATGATGATGATGATTATTATTATTATTATTATGAAATTAACATTATCTTTTTTTTTTTATGAAGAATTTAATTTATTAATTGAGTTTGAAAATACAATACATTTATGAAAAAAAAAAAAAAAAAAAGAAAAGTTACTGTGATGGTGAACATTTGATATAAATAATTCAGCATGTTTCATTGATATTTATTAAAATAATGTGATATTGAACCAAGAGTTTTGATGATGAGGGCACCAATTATAATATTTACCATTTAAATTAATAATAATTAATTTTTTCATACCGAAATTGTTGGTAATAAACGGAACATATATATTTTTTGTTGTTAACAACTAGGCTAAAATGTACTACCCTCAGGTGGCTGTGATTGTTTCATGTTTTCTTTGAGTGTCATTAAACGACGAAGTTCTTGAAGTACTGTTTTAATTGTGTACTCACGTTGCCATTTGGCAAGAACAGGAACAATTCGATTATCAACCTATTGATAATAATAAAATTAATTAATTAATAATCCCAACAAATTAAAAGATGAAATAATAGTTATTATTTACTGCTCCAGTTGTATTGTTGATACATGTCATATTAATTCTGCTCAAAAATCTGACATTTGGAGCATCATCTGGATACCTTGGTCCACAATCAATCTTTAAACTATACATTCTATTCTCATATGGTGTCTGAAAAATACAACAACCCATAAAATTATCAGTCAAACATGTTGTGTATAAATAAATGGACATAAAAATTTAATTACCCTTGGGGGTCCAATGATCATGCCAGTCCAATGAGTTAGAGTCATATCATCATCATTTTCCAAGCCCCAACTGATGGTGCCATCACCAACACCTTTTTGACCTTGTTCAAGTTCTTCCAGCAAACGAAAATTTCTTGGAACCACTGAAATCATTTGGCATTATTATTATTATTATTACATTGATTTGTTCTTTTTGTTTTTTAGGTTAGGGCATTTTTTCCCCTTCTAAATATCAATAAACTACTTATCAATTATATTGATATTTTTAAAAATAATTTGGTTATTATGTTTTGCGTGACGCCAATGTCAACCTTGAGTATCATCATATAAAAACTGTCAAATTTTATTTGTTAAAAATTTAAAAGGGTGTGGCGTTATTTAAAAATTAATAATTTTTAACAAAATATTATTTTCATTGTTGATTACTATTCATATCATTATTATTATTATCATCATCATCATCAACAATCAATAAATTTAAAAAATATGTTTTTAATTAAAAAATAAATATGATATTTTAAATTTGTTGAAACTTACCAACACCGGCTGTGGGTACCGCCATTATTATTATTATTAAACTTTTTGATGATGATGGGGGTACGTTTTATAGGATATTTTGTGTGTTTTTTTTTTTTTTCTAAACACCCAGAGTCGTCAGCCGGTTCAAATAGATATGTAGCAGTATATACCTATTGATGATGATAGTCACTGAAATATGATATTATTGATATTAAATATTAATTTTTTTTTATACTAGCATTGATGAGCATTGATGAGCATCATCATCATCATCATCATCATCACAACTAATCACAACCACCAACAATACCAACTCCACAACTGTAGAATTTATTGCAACAAATTAAAATAAAATAATAAATAAAATAATTAACCAACCAAACAACCTACCCGAAAAACACCGAAAAAATTACTTATTAATCATGGCGATGGAGTCTTGAAATTTAGCGACATCAATTTACAAACGTCAATATTAGGAAATAGGAAGTTATATGTGTGCTTGTGTGCGTGTGTTTAAATATATAGGTAATAAATATTTATTATTTGAAACAATTGTTGGTATATAATATATAAACAAATAGATAAATATCTATTTATTTAAATTGGAGCAAAAATTGTTGACTTCAATATATTATTCAAGAGTCATGGCATCATTACGTAGATTTCAAAAATATGCTGCAATTGGAATTGGAACAATTGGTGGAGCATTTTTATTTTATAAAAATGTTTATAGACATGAAGAAGGACAAGGACAAGTACTAACTGCCTGGACAACAAATTTTACACCATCAGTTACCTGGGACAGTAATTGGGACAGGTTAGAGATGTTAACTTAATTACCTTTTAAATAATAAATATTATTATAATTAAAAATAAATTTTTAATCACAAACAGAAGAGATCCATCATGTATGGTTAAACCAATGAAGATTAAAAATGAAGAAGATGAAAATAAATACAATGAAAAAATTGAATCACGTAAATCAAAAGCAACACGTCATTTAATATTGATTCGTCATGGACAATATAATTTACAAGGAACAACTGATTCTGAAAGAGTACTGACTGAGCTTGGTTTGTTAATTTAATTAAATATTTAAAATGTAAATATAAAAAAATATTTACTTGATTATATTTTATTATTTTATTAGGTAGACAACAAGCAGACATGACTGGTAAACGTTTAGCTGAGCTTGCAATACCATTTACAACAATTGTAAGATCAACAATGACAAGAGCACAAGAAACATCAAAAATCATTGAAAAATCACTTGGTAATATTCCAGTTGAAGATGACAGTCTTATTATTGAAGGTGCACCAATACCACCAGAACCACCAATTGGTAATTGGAGAGCTGAAAAATATGTAAGTTTTCTTTTTTGTTTTTTTTTTTTGTTTTTATTTTGTTAAAATTAATTTTAATATGTTTTTTTCAAGTATTATCAAGATGGAGCAAGAATTGAAGCTGCATTTAGAAAATATTTTTATCGTGCTGATCCATCACAGGAAAAAGATTCTTATGAACTTCTTGTTTGTCATGGAAATGTCATTCGTTATTTTGTCTGCAGGTAATTTTAATTAACCACAATCATACTTTTATTATTATTATTATTATGAAATCAGTTAATTTGTGTGTTTTTTTTTGTTTTCATTTTATTTTAGGGCACTTCAATTTCCACCAGAAGGCTGGTTACGTTTATCAATTAACAATGGAAGTATAACTTGGATATCAATACGTCCAAGTGGTAGAGTATCATTGAGAGTTTATGGTGAATCTGGTCATATGCGACCTGAAGCAATAACCACAACATAATCATCATCATCATCATCATCAAGTATTTTATTACATTTCACAGTACATCAAATATCAATATATTTTTCTTTTTTAAATTTATATACGAAAGTAAATAATAAAAAATTTTGATAAATTTATACTTGATTAACTCTGTAAATCTTCCATTAAAGATTTTAAAAATGTATTTCCATTAATTAATTTTGTTGTTCCAATGACAAATTCAACGTTAACTAAAAAAAAATTCAACGATTAAATGCTATTGTCGGCGATATAGATAATTGAACTGAATAAAACAACTTACGATCTTCTTGTTGTGATAAAAATCTGAGTGCCGAAATTTCAGCATATGTACATCCACCAATGAAAAAAACAAGAACAAGTCTTGGTGGTTCTGAAGTTAAGTCTTCACTTGTTATTGAATTTCCTTTAAATAATAAAAAATAAAGACAACAATTATTAGCTATAAAATACCTATTAAAATATTTATTACTTTTTACTTCAGATATATTTCCTCTCGTGTCACTGCTGATACCAGGCCCAGGCAATAGACCAAGCACATCGTTAAGTCCTTGCCAGCCACCAGGTTGTACAAGATGTTCAGCAAGTCTAACACTCAATGGTGCATAAACAGAATGAACATAGCTAATATCTTTTGGTGCAATTTCACTCTCATCTTCAACAGTTAAACGTAATGCTTTTCTCAGTACAGAATATTGTCTTTGTGATTGTTGTAATTTAAACAATCCAGCTTTTTCAAAATTCAATAATGTTGGCAAATATTGATAGCCATATGTTTGCACAATTTCACGTTTATAATAATCAAATAATTTTTGTTTAAAGCCAGAATTAGTTAATGATTGTATACACAATAATCTTAATACTTTAATTATTGGTTTTTTTTGTGCAATACAATCTTCAATGAATGAATTTGGCTTATCAGTATCAATGCAATTTAATAATTCTTGTTCAATTTGTAAAAATTCAAGAAAATCATTTGAATCAGTAACTTGTTTAATCATTTCAGCAATTGTTGTATGTTTTGCTAGTGATTGTTTTGTTGCAAGCATATGTGGTAATTTAGCAACAAATTGTTTTATTTCTTGTACACTTTTATCACCATGTCTTTCATCAAATAATGATGATATTGTTTTTGCTTTTTGACTCAATACTGGACCAACACCATTAAAATTTTTATCACGTATTTCAGCAAATAATTCTTCACCAGAATTTAATATTATTTTTTCATTTTTATCAACAGACATAACTGTTGGTGAATCATCATTATCATGAAATTTATTTGCTGGTAATTGTACTGTTGTATTTTTAATACCAAATATTTCATCAATTAAACCTTCATATGTCAATTGTGTTACAAGTGGTGATAATAAATCAATATTTCTATCAATCAATAGCAAATGTTCAATATTATTATTATTATTATTATTTGTATTTAATTTTAATTTATTTATATTATTATTGCAGCCATCATCATTAACATTATCATCATCTTCACGCTCAAGACGTTTCATCAATTCCCATACTTTGATTGCTGCTGGACCACGTCCAGTGACATGTGATATTTTACCATATAAACGTTGAATACGACGAATTGCTTGAGCAATTTGATACATACATGTTGGATCACTTTCTAGGAAAAATTCTTTATATGTTTTATCAAGTTCCATTGAGACTAAATCATTATCAAATGGAAATAAATCACATGGAAATTCTTCAATCAATGTAAAATTACCACGTACACCACGATTCTCTAATTTTTTTTCACAAAGTAAACTTTTACGTGGAAAAAAAAATATATGAAATTCTTTTGTTGGTGATCTTTTTTGTTCACTAAAATGAAAATTTCTCATTATTATTATTATTATTATTTACCTATAAAGTGTATTTTTATTAATTACCTGTGAACATTTTCAGCAATTAAATCCATTAATTCAAGTTGTGGACGAACAATGAAAATAATATTATTGACATTGGTTGGTGGCAATTGTCCACCAACAAGTTGATACATTTTTACAACTCCATATTCTTCAAGAAGACTGTATCTTGCTATTAGACCAACTGGACCATCCAATGAACGATCCCAAACAATTGCCTATTTGTTATTAATTTTTTAAAATTATTAAACTTACTTTTTAAATTTAGAAATGAAAAAATTAATTAGTTTGTTGGCTAATTACCTTTGTTCCATCACATTTTTCAATTAAATTGACAAGTTGTTTTCTAGCTTCTTCTTGAATTAATCCAATGTTTAATCTACCTCCTGACAAATGACCAGATGACATTTTGCTGACGTTTTTTATAATTGTCTTTTTTTTCTTTATCTATTTATTTATTATCATCCTCATCATCATCAACAACATCATCAACATCATCACTATAATGTATATAATGTATGATTCACACTTTTGACAGTGTTGATGTCTTGTTGATGTTATTGCTGTGCTATGGTTGTTGTTTATTTCTTTTAGAGAGAGAGAGATATCAAATCAATCATTAGTTTGATATAAATGACTAGTAGATGGCGTAAAATGCATGTGATGAAGTCGTTGATCGTTCCTATATATATATCATGGAGGTCTACACTTATACCTTACACTTAAACACTTAAACACTTAAACACTTAAGAACTTAAACACTTAAACACTTAAAAACTTAAACACTTAAACACTTAAAAACTTAAACACTTAAAAACTTAAACACTTAAAAACTTAAAACACTTAAACACTTAAAACACTTAAACACTTAAACACTCGTTTTTTAATGTTTAAGTGTTTTAAGTTTTTAAGTGTTTAAGTGTTTTAAGTTTTTAAGTGTTTAAGTTTTTAAGTGTTTAAGTGTTTTAAGTGTTTAAGTTTTTAAGTTTTTAAGTGTTCAAGTGTTTTAAGTTTTTAAGTTTTTAAGTGTTTAAGTTGTTAAGTGTTTAAGTGTTTGAGTGTTTAAGTGTTTAAGTTTTTAAGTGTTTTAAGTGTTTAAGTTTTTAAGTGTTTTAAGTG
>JAPYYR010001081.1:0-27717 GCA_030523065.1 Aphidius colemani | reverse complement strand
CGATGCTTTCTATGCTTGTGTGTTAAAGTGTTAAATTCTTGTCAACTTTGACCCTCATTATCTCGGTCAAATCGTGGCAGAAAATTACAAAAAAAATTTAATAAAATAGATCTTTATTTCACTTGAAAAAGAGCCTACTTTGATGAAAATCTGTGAGAGGGTTTTTTTTTCCTGTATTTTAACATACCGCCTTAAGTTAGTAAAACTTCTGGTCGGTTGACTATAAGGTACCATGTTCAAGTCTTGGTGATGTCAAGTTTTTCCGGTGCGACTCGATCTAATTAATCATCAGTAGATCCGGTAGGGTCTACGCTCGATTTTTTCGCAGGGCGAGAATTACCGGGTAATAATATAAATAAGTCGCCTGATTTTGACGTCATGAAATATTCATTATTCAATAACTTTTTAGTTAGTCATTCTAGTGGAAAAGTAAAAATAGTTTCATTACCAATATCAGAGATTGCCTATACAATAAGCCTTTTTTTCTTATTCTTTCGATGAGTATTAACTGAAATATAAAAATCAGAAAAAGCAAGGCACAAAAATGGGTAAAAAATCAATATTTTCAAGTTTGCTGACTTCATTTGTAACGCAGATACTCGCCGCATTGACAGCACCATTTTTCCTTATTTTATTTTATTCCAAACTGATACATACAGAAAACACAAATACACACAACGCACATATGACACAGCTCATAGAGTGAAGACATATTTGAGCGTGTTAGTGTCACGTGACCAATGCACACACCATTTGAATAAGGCAGAAAAATTATTTTCAATAAGTAAAACTGCAATGATTATTATTTAAACAAACAAAAGAAGTGAAATAAAACGAAAATAAAAATTTCCATTTTTTGTATTTAAAAGTGGCTCATTTTTTCACATTTTAATAAACAAAATATGTAAAAGAAAAAGTGTGTAGGAAAAAATTAGGACGTATTTTTAAAAGAGTGTATAAATTTGATTTTGAAATAATCGCTTTATATTTTTCTTCAAACTTTTTATTTTACATATTTCGTTTATTAAAATGAGAAAAAAATGAACCACTTTGGTATACAAAAAACGGAATTTTTTTATATTGGTTTTATTACTTATACAAACAAACAAATTAAATTATTTCAACAACTGTAAATTTTTTTTTTTATTAAATTTATAAATTTTAGGAATTCTTGGCCGAGTATTGGTACACGGAGGGAAATATCCTATAAAAATTGTTGAAAACTTTCTCAAAAATTGCTGAAAAGAATCACAAAAAGATGGCAAGATGTCAATCTAATAAAATATGTTGGGCTCAGTATCAACATTTGTTTTACCGACCGACAAATTTTGTGGTTCCCGGAGACACAAAAAATACGGTTTCGTGCAACAGAATCTATTAGGTACTTATGAAAGTCTATATAACTTTAAATAAAAATTCTTATAAAATAAACAAAGTCTGTTTTTTCTCAAATAAAAATTATGACAGAGGATACAAAATTTGTTTTCGAACTTATAAAATTTATTAGGTTTCAAATAAAAATTGCTGTAAATTAAACAAAATTTCTTGATTTTCCAATAAAATTTATGTTCAGAAACAATTGAATTTATCTAACTTTTGATAAAAATTCTTACGAAATAAATTAAATTTGTCGTCCACTTAAACAAAAATTAATGAACTCTTTAAATAAAAAAAAAAATTAGTTATAATGAAGAATTAATCAATCATTATTTAGCTGTATTAATAATTAATGTGGCAAATATTTTTTTTATTATTTTTAGAAATTAGGTTTTACGTTTTTTTTAGTTTCTAGCATAATACGTGTGTTGTAATTCTTATTAATTACGTTTCGTCACTAGTTTTTCGCAGTTTCAAACGGCAGAAGGAGTTTTTTGAAAAACAAACTTCTAAAGTTATGTCATACGAGTGTTGATTCAAACGGTTGCATATTTTATTATGAACAAGAAGGGTTTCGAAGGAATCAATTTTTTGTTTGATACAAACGGTTTTATTTTTTATTCAAACTAATAATACATTGAGATTGTTCACAAAAAAAAATGTAAAAAAATAATTAATTGGTTAGCGATATTTACGTTGTTGTTGAGTCAATGAAGATTCAAAATTGAATTTTTTTTTTTTTCCTTAACTATAAAACCTACCCGGGAATTGAATTGAAGACTTTAAGGGTGAATGTCGGGCATGCTATCCGGTCGACCACGAGGGCGAATGTGAAGTATAAATTTTATTTCTGATACATGAAGAAACATTGGACTTGTCGGAAATAATAATTTTTTTATTGAATAATAACTTGTTACTTTTCAATAATAAATTGTTGATTAGTTAGTTGATTGTTGTATATAATTATTCTTTGATATTAAAAATGATTAAATTTGAGTTTTAAGTTGAAGAAAAACATTGATAAAAAACAAAATTAATAATAAAAACACGCAAATTAAACTACATACAATCATCAACTAACTAATCAATCAATTTATTATTAAAAAGTAACAAGTTATTATTCAGAAAAAAATTATTATTTTCGACAAGTCCTACGTTTCTTGATGTATCAGAAATAAAATTCGTACTTCACATTCGCCCTCGTGGTCGACCGGTTAGCATGTCCCTAAATAGTTAGAAGTTTATTTCTTGTTGCTGTCCTTATGCTGTTCGGAACACGAAACATATGGAATATGACAATCATGATAGTGCTCGTGTCAAGAAAAAGGAGACTACATTTAGAATTTTTTTCTTGACCTGAGCATCGTTTCCAACAAGACTATATCTGAATATTATAAACCAATTATTTTTAGTTTATTTATTTTTTATTTTTACAACAAGAAATGAAAAAATTTTTTCAATGGTTCCAGAACCACAAAAATTGTAGTTTTAAAACGTCAAAATTTGTGATGTTAAACGAAAATTCTTACTCGGTACACAAGTTTTGTTGGACCTCCAAAATTGTTGTTCTGAACAACAAAATTTATTATGCACAAAGCAAAAAATATCAAAGTGAAAATAAAAATTAGTAAATTGGAAAATAAAATTTGTAATAAAGTAAACTCATAAATGTGGTCCAATAAAAATTGTGGTTCTGTTCAACAAAAATTATAAACTTACAAAATAAATAATCAGTACCCTGGTAGAAATGCTCTGTCGGATCGACATCGGGCCCGACTTAACATCGAGATAACATGTATAAGCATAGGGAAAAATTTTTAGGTTAAGTAACTTAATCGATATTAAGTCGGGGCCCGACATAGAATTTCTACTCGGGTAGCGTTGAACAATTTTTGTAAGAAATTCTAATAAAAAAAGAAACAGTCATCTTGCCACTTTTTGCTGTACCGGAATCTCAATTTTTATGGAACATTTCTCTCCGTGTAGCCAAGCTTCAATTGGTGTCGATCCCTAAGCCTCGGTCAAGTATCAACCAAGAATGGCAGCCAAGACTTGGCAATATTTTGCTATAGGCTTGGGTCATTGCTTGTCCATAATGTATTCTCCATCACGGGATAGAATATTTGATAAGAATTGTGAATTCTTATACAAAAATAAATGATGATGAAATTTCAGTATAGGATTGATAAAAATACCGTTACATTCCTACTTAAAAATGATGAAAAAAATTTGAAATTCAAATTTTATTGCACGTTTTATTTTATATGTTCATCTTTATCACCATGTTTTTAGTGATGATTAAAGGTTTTATAATGGTGAAGCCTTTTACAAATAAAAAACAAGCTCTTAAAAACATTATATATTGGTTATTATATATCATAGGAGTGAGCGAGATGTAATTTTTTATTTATAATGGGAATAATAAAGTATGATAATGTAATTATTAAACTTTTACTGATTGAATTCCGTTTAGTTAATTATAAACTGAAAGCCTTTTCTTATCTTCAGAAGAAGACTAAACGAAAACGAGAAGAGAAGCCAGTACATATATCTAAAAGAAAAATCGAAAAAAAAGAGGACAGGAAAGTAGTATAGATCCGCCCAAGCAAGTAGGAATCCATGGGTCAGAGTAGAAAGTGGTAGATGATAAGTGACTTAACGAAGAATCCAGGATATGTTCAAACCACACAAACAATTTGTCAGGACGGTGTGTATAATTTGATTCATTCATATTCAGTGATATATGTTTTATTTGCAATTGGCGTATAACATAAAACAATGAGACAAATGTTGAGATATAATTAACTAGAAATAAATTTAACTGCTCATTGTTAATGAATTTTTTTATAATAATCAAAATCATTGAAGCATTTTGCACATGTTCATGCACCAGCTAAAATTCACTGAATACCCAAATCAACCATAAAAAATTAAAATAAACAAAAATATTTATTTGTTTTTATTTTTTTTTCTCAAAAACGTTGTAAAAAAAATGGTCAGATATATAATAAAAAGTTGATTATAAAACATTTTTTATTAAAACTGAAGTGACAATGAAAAAAACAATTTTGCATGTTCAAATTGGAATATAAACAAAAAAATTAACTTCGTTTTTATATATGTTTGGAACTGAGCGTCGTTAAAATTTTAAAACACACATGGATTGTATCTTTTGCTCGTGTCTGAAATAGTTATTCCAATTTGTAACTTTCATTTTTTATGACGTATACGTTTTCACTATATATATTTAAAACTGACAATGAGTAACTCAACAACTATACCCAAAAAAAAAAAAAAAAAAACACTGATACATTCTTTTTTTTATCAACACAAATAAATAAATTTTACTTTTTTTTCTTCATTAATAATTTTTCAAAATATAGGAAAAGGAAAAAATCAAGTCGTTTATCAAATAATATCTGTAAAAAAATGTAGTTAGTTTGTAGATTTTTCGAAGAGTGACAAATAATATCGCTTTAATGACACTACAGTTTCCCATATGAGAAAAATTTTCGAATGGCTTTTACTTGTGTTTTTTAATATGAAAATCGTTAAAAGACCCCTTGTCAACTGATTAATTTCAATACTATTATTATTATCATCTGTATTATTAACGGGGTTCAATTATTTTTATTTTAGATGATTACAGTACATATTTTACATTTATTGTATAGTTAGTTTTGGATATCAGTTAAAAAATTTCCTGGTGCCTTTATCACACAATTCAATTATATTCAATAAGTTTTTACGGAATAAAAATACTTTGGGTTTTACGAATATGAAATAAAAATACTTTCTCTTACATTCATGAATAATGAGTACAAAAATAATTAGAAAAAAGACAATGAATGAGTAGATGAAGGAAATATGTATAGGTGCGGCCATTTGTATGCTGATTCGGTAAAGCCTTGACCCAGGGTGAAGAGTATACACACAAGCGTACATCATCATGTGTTGCTGGTTTATTTTATTGGTGAATACTTTCGGACTCGTGCTTAAATATCCGGTAATGAATGTCACAAAGGCATTGGGCACGCATACACATCACTAAAATAGATATATGAAAAAAAAAAAAAGAAGAGGTAAAAAAAAAGAAAAAAATCGAACATGCGTGGTCAACAAAGGAGGGGCACAGTGGTTGTGGTGGGAGCACGACCAAATATAAGGTAAAGAGCCTGTCAGATGGACCACACGAAATTTTCACCACGTGTAAGCCAGTAAGACTAACAAGCGCGATCAAAAAAGTTTGAAAAAAAATTTTTTGTGTGTTCATCAAATAAAATAATTACGGTTCAATATGAATTCAATATTGAGAATCTTGTGTCTATCGATGGCAATGATCATCATAAATGGCGAAGAAATCAACAAGTGTCTTGAAATTGATAGCATATCATGTATTCAAAGAAATTTATACAGAACAGCTAAGGAATTTTTTGACAATGATAACATTGAAATTGTAAAAGGATTTACTTTGGTCAAAAGTGCTTACAGTAGAAATGCAAGAAGTAGTAAAGAAGTGATTTATGATCAAGAAATTAACGCTGCTAACAATGTGGTTGATAGACAAAATGTACTTGAAAATTTTGTTGGTGAAGGTGTCAAGGATTTCTTGTCTGGTCGAAGTTTGAAGGTAAATTTGAAAATTTATTTACCGTAACGATTATTCAGAATTATTATGAATTAATTTTATAATAATTCAATTTTATTAACTCGATTTTTATTAAAATTTATCAATATATTTCAGCTTAACTTCACTCCCGCAATAGAACAAATCGGACAGTCTGCACGAGCTATTGCTAACTCAGTTCCTGAAGAAATTCATGAAGCTGTTGATGTACTCGTTGAGGGTATGATATATATTAATACATTTTTTTTTTTATATTATTGACTTTTATTGCTTTGAATGATTTTATGATGTATTGTTGGCAACTTTCTATTTTTACAGGTAGAGGTGGAAAAAAAAAGCTTTTGAAGACTCTTGCTCCCTTAATTGTTGCTGCCAAAGCCAAAGTTGGAATTCTTGCTGCACTCGCTTTCTTTGCGATTAGTTTCTTGGCAAAAAAAGCAATATTTGCATCATTGATTTCTATTGCTATTTCCGGTTTTCTGGGATTAAAATCTTTGTGGTCTAAAGGTGGTGATGCCACTGCATACAATGGTGGTGGATTTGGAAGTTCAAGTGGCTGGTCAGCACCATCAGTTCCAAGCAATGGGTGGCCGTCATCTGGATCGAACAGCTGGGAAGATCCTCATTCATCAAATTCTTTCACGGCACAAAGCCAAGCTTTCTCTGGCTATCATCATTAGGTAGATAAAATGTCATCTAAAATTTATAGCATAAATGATAACCACCAAATAATTTTTCACCAACGTTAAAAATATTGTTCATCATCTAGACAGTTTAGTTTTAATATTTTAATGATTGATGATCAAAAAAAAATCGTATACATATATTCTTCGTTCTTTATCTACACAGCTTAGAAGTAATAAAAAAATATTTATTTGTTATTTATCATTATTTTAAGGATATATCCAATAATTGTGGAATAATTTTTGTATATATTTATATACTTGTTATATATATAAATGTGTATGTCTTTTATAAGTTCATTAAATTACTACTATTGATCACTTTGATTTTTTTGTTATCATAATTTTTTGTCCTACTGCCAATAAAATAATTTCATGAGTTAGGTACTATTGAAAATGAACATGTTCTCCAGACCTCTTTCAGAACTCTTCATTTTTTGTGTAATAACCGGAATTTTAACTAGTTAGAGGCGATTGTGGTAAGAAAATTATTTTATTAAAAATGAGATCAGTCGTTATGGTGGGTCAAAAATTATATATTTCTAAAAGTGAATTTTAAGTGGTATATAACAAGTTAGTCTCTGACTTAACGTAAAACATATTTTTCTCTCATATTGACTCAGTTATTAGGATTACAGCTTTTTTCCGTTCGAATTTCGCTTTCTACAATTCCCGAAACATCTACGCTTTGACGTCAAGATGTCAAATATATACATACAACCTATATATGAAAGAAAATATCAAAATCAATCAATTTAATCTTCTAAATCTTCAAATCTTTTAAATTACTATTTATCATATTAAAAATTTAAACTAACTTCAAATATAACCCATTACTCTGAAACTGATTATATTCATGTATATGTCAGCATACTCCAATCGAGTAACCGTTATCTGAGAAATCGCTTGTTCAAAAGACCTGATTTACTGACGTCCACTATATGAAGCGCCAACGTTTGAGGCCCCTATAATAGAACTCGTTTTGAACGAGACGAGGCAAGATCTGTCAAGTTATGAAGTGACACTTTACCCTGAAAATATAGGTCAGTATCACCAGTGTATGAACTTAATTATCCATCCTTATTACAAAAAATAGAAAACAGAGCAAAATAACGAATTTTAAAGTATGTTCCAAAAAACAAAACTTGTTTTTAATTGATTAATGTTTTTTGGACGAACTTTGCTTAACAATCGTAAATACAATATACTATGTTTTATAGAATTATATGAGCAGAAAAAAAAAATTCTTATAATTTGAAAAAACTTGGACTGAGATTCGTGAAAAATATGAAAGTGATGGAGTATAAGAATTGTACGCTGAGGGAAGTTTTAACTAATAATTACAAACGTGAAAGTAAAATTTACAAAAAAAAATAGTAATTTTTGCGTTGCTGACTATATTTTTGTATTATTGAAAAATAATAAATTATTCGAAAGCAAGTGGATTCAATTCAACTTTATTATTAAAGATACCATCAATATGTTACGGTCAAAATTATGAACATAACATAACATCTTTGTTGAGAAAAAAAATCTTTATGTCAAATTTGTATGTAAAAAAATCAATATTAATAAATATAAATAAAAATAAAAAAATTTTATGTTCAATTAAAATGATCATTTTTATTTTGTTCCTAAACATATATATTTTCCTACCTTTGAAATTAGTATCATTAATTAATTCATACTTGAAAAATAGAGAAAATAGAATACTAGTAAGTAACACCTGGTCAATGGGGTATTTGCCTAGATCAGGCGTACCACAAGGTTCTAATCTAGGACCTCTCCTGTTCCTAATATATATCACCAGTATTACTCAACACTTGTCATGTCATGTCCTTCTTTTTGCAGACGACACAAAATTATATATGAAAATAAAGAACACAGCTGATGCTGTTGAATGACAAAATAAGATAAATCCATTTAGTAAGTGGTGTATAGAAAATGGACTAATACTAAATAAGAGTAAATGCCAAGTAATGACTTACTACAGGATTAGAACTGCAATTATATATGAATATGTAATTATGGACAAGGTTTTAACTAGAGTAACGGCTGTGAAAGATCTTGGAGTCAACTTTGATACAACATTATCATTCAATAAACACATTGACATCATTCAACACAATGCCAAAGGAGTACTGGCTTTATCATGGGAGTAGGCAGAGTTTTTAATAACATGAACACACTAACAATACTTTTCAAGACATTAGTTAGACCAATCTTGGAGTATGCATCAATCATATGGAGTCCCCAAACTCAGAACAATATAAATAAACTAGAAAAAATTGTAAGACGTTTTATAAGATGGTTAGAATGGCGCATGACTGGTAATTCTCCTTCTAGAGGCTCAATTGAGAGTACTTTATATAAAAAATCCTCCATTCATAAATTGGAAACACGTAGACTGGCAGCATGTGGTATACTGGGTTTCAAAATCATAGAAGGTATCATACACTGCCTTACATACTTACCAAACTACCAATACAAATACCTAGTGCAACTAGAAATAACACAACATTAAACCAAGTGACACCTAAATACGCACACACAGCCAAGTCACCTGCATTTAAAATAATTGAAGCAATCAATGAAATTTCATCAAGGCAGGTGAACCATATATATGTGTTAAATTGTAATAACAACAAGGATAACAATAGGAAATTAAAATTCCCTAATAACAAATTCAGTTATTAGAGCCTAAATAAAGCAACTTAGTAGCCTGGAGACTTTTTAAATGCGTCTAACTCGAAAGATGGGGTAAAGTACCACTTTGCGCACGCAAACGCGTGGAATAAAGTGGACAAAATATGCCTCAGTGAAGAAAAATAATTTTTTTATAATATTCAGATATAGTCTTGTTAGAAACGATAAATGGTTCGCGTCAAAAAAAAACGTCTAAATGTAATCCTCGTTTTTTGACACGAGCACTATTATGATTTTTACATTTGATATGTTTCTTGTTTCAAACGGCAGAGGGAGTTTGTTAAGAAATAAACTTCTAAAGTTATGCCATAAGGGTGTTGATTCAAACGGTTGCATATTTCATTATGAACAAGAAAAGTTTTGAAGGATCCCGAGACAAAATTTTGAGCTAGCTATCTGAACAAGAGAAATAACTATTTATATCTGAAAACACTATCAGTGAGTGCCTTCACAGAGACATTCGAGAGACTCTCTGATGTGTCTTTACCTCAGAAATTTTTTAGAGACTCTCTGATGCGTCTCACTGTTAGAGAGTGTACCCCTCTAAGTAAAATAGTATTAATTTATAAAATTTTGTATAATTACTCATTAAATCGATTATTATTAATATATAAGTCAATTATTTATCTTTTGAAACCCGGTAAATAGATGAAAAAAAAGAAAAAATTTACCATCAATTGAGTTTTTTCAACTAGCTCGAGAGAAATCGAATAATTCGCGTGCTATAATAGTTTATGTTATCAATGCAGAAGAATTTTGAACCGAAAAATTTGTGACCTGACCAGGACGCGAACCAGGGGCCCAACGAAGGAACTAACGGTTTGTTATCGGGAGCTTTACCTATTCAACCACGAGAGATTTTGGAGATGTAAAGCAAACTTGTCTATTTCAATTTCGGTCTCTCGTTTAGAGATGATTTGTCTTTGGAGTAGAAACTCTTTTTTTTTTTAAGTTCCTATCTCTCGCTCAGAGATGATTCGTCTCTCACAAAACATTGTAGAGATAGTCAGAAACGAATCAGAGATAGTGTAGAGAGACATAGAGAGCTTTCAAATACTTTCCAGAGACTCAAATAGAGTTTAGATATCTCAAAATTTTGTCTCGGGGAATCAATTTTTTGTTTGATACAAACTGGTTCATTTTTTATTCAAACTAATATTACATTAAGAATGTTAACAAAAAAAAAAAATATAAAAAAATTATTATTTGTTATTGATTATTTACGTTGTTGTTAACTCAATCAAGATTCAATATTGAATTTTTTTTTTCCTAAACTAAACAACCTAAAAGGGATTCGAACTGAGAACTTCAAGGGTGAAAGTCGAGCATGCTATCCGGTTGACTGCGAGGGCGAATATGAAATACAAATTTTATTTCTGATACATGAAGAAGCGTCGGACTTGTCAGAAATAATAATTTTTTTTTGTGTTCACACCGAGCGTATGGAAGGAAGGAATTTATTCATTGCTATTCGTTTTTTCTAGTTTTTAGTTTTTAGTTTTTACACAGTTTTTTCTACAAAAAGGAACGTCAAGTATTCGAAATCGACAACAATAATTACTGTGAGTATACTCATTTTGCAGCTACTTCATTTTTTATTACAAAACGATGTGGTATCGAAAAAGTCAAGAGTTATATATATTTTTGATGCATAAAATTAAGTCTTAACCGTTGTCGAAATTTTCAACTTGACTCTACCTGGTTTATTCAAAATCCGAAATAGAATTCTATGCCTCCACGTATGGGATGTCAACGACAAAGTAAATGGTTTTTTCACAATTTACAAATCATATTTATATATGTATGAACCTGGTGGAGTCAAGTTCAAAATTTTGTCAACGGTTGACACTTAATTCTAATCATCAACAATATATTTAACTCTTGACTTTTTGATACTACATCTTGTTGTAATTAAAAAAAAAAATAGCTGCAAAATTGGTATACTCACAATAATGATTGTTGACGATGTCGAATACTTGTCGTTCCTTTTTGTAAAAAAAACTGTGTTTCTTTTTTTGTTCTGATTCTTTATACAACATATGGTTAGTGCACCCAAAAAAACAAAAAGGTTTTTTTTGAAGACGATGACTCAGTTTCGAATGGAGAACTGACCTGCATATTCAATTTACAGGTATCTTGGATATTATGATATGAGCTTAAGATATTATACATGTATATAATTCTGTTGAAAGTAACATTTCGTGAGTTAACAATTACTACGGTAACTGATGGATCTTTATTGTGTGAACAAATCACATGGTATTCTGGAAAGATTGACAATCGCTCGTTAAGTAAATTTTGCTTACATCTGGTGATAATTTACTGTTTTGTCCTAAATGAATCCATAAAAGTAGTGTTCTATCATACGAATTAAATGTAATTTTAACACATTCTTCATTAATTTTACATTAATAGATTCTATTAGGTAAATAAATCATTCACTGTTTATGGGCCATTAAATTCATTGATGTCTAAGGGGTAATGATAATAAATATAGGTATGTGCACATAATTAATTTTTATTTCACCTCTGATACAAGAAATCAACGCTTTAAAAACTGTTTATTTATGTATTTGGCTATTCAATTCTATAGGAAATAAATATTTTTGTCATAAAATCTTTTTAATACAACCATGATACTCAATTTTTCAGGCAACTAATATAAATTTTTAATTGTTTTTGTGAATTTATTGAATATTAATAATGGTTTCAATTCAAAGTAAGCAATGTTGATTGAAGACTCGATTTATTTTTTCTCGATAAAGAATCGATGGAATATTTGACGGAATCTAAAGTAAGTCGTAAACGAAAACAAAGATAATCGTATATAGCTAAGATACTAAGTTAAGTAATTTAATAATATAATAACTTTTTGGCGAGTTCATATTTATATGAAATTTTTTAAACCAATATATGTTTGCAAAAAAAGTAGGTATGTATCGAAATTTGAAGTCATTGATGGACTAATTATTACAATGTGAAATCGACTGAAGAGAGTCTTTTCATTCCCTCCAACGCCTTCAGTTTCTGATCAACCAAGTAATCACGATCTTTCTTCTTTTTTCTCGTCAATATCTCTATCAAGGCCTCACGTAGTTCTGCATGCTGTTTTGACAAAGTTGAATACATGGATAATAATGATGTTCCTGATGATCATGATTATGATGACGATGGTAATAGGAATTGTTTCATTACGATTTTTGATGTCCATTTTGAGCCTTAATCGTATTTTCTCATCTTTATAAATCGTATTTTCTTATCTTCATCAACCAGGGCATCCGGTTGTACATTTTAGTTGAATCAATTTTTTTGTTGTCCTATGCTTGTTATTTAAATCCCAAAAAAAAATTCCACACCGAAAATTAAATCAACTTTTTTGACTTTTACTGGTCAATTGATAAGTTCTTACTATATGTGGCAATAAGATATGTGAAGGGAATTGTCAGGGTAAAATCAGATCGTACTACTGGAGGGATGTAGGTAGGGGAAAAGATGCTACTCTCTTGTGATGGTATAAACATATAAGATTGTATATGAATCCAAAAGAGATTGACAAAGCAAGAAGGGGCAAAATACAATCTTAAGCGTTGAGATATTCAAACCTTTTCTGCCACTTCTTCACATAAATTTCCTTGTCTGCATCAGTATAAAAGCAAAGCAAACGTCTTTTAGATGCAACATACAAGTTTCACACATCTCAAATCTCCCGCGTCTAAGCACCATTCGTGTTTTTTGTTTTTTTTTTCTAAAATTATAGATTAATATAGAATTAAAGTTTTTGTTTAAGTGGGTGACAAAATATCTTATTCAGTATTTTAAAAATCAACCAAAGACTCGAAAAAAAAAAAAAATGATGAAAATGTTCGTGCCGATTTTGTGGGCTGTGCTGATATCAGGAGTAATTTCAACACCAATAAATGAAAAAGATTCTGGTGAATCTGATCTCATGGCAACTATATATTCTGATTGCTTAAAACTGGAGTCACTTGATTGCATCAAGTATAAGGTTTTTTCTTATGTTGACAAAATGTTGACTGACAAGGATGATATTACATTATCTGAGGGCATCACCGTTGTCAAAACATCATCAGCTGAAGAAGGGGCACCAAGGTTTGTCAGATTATTGCGATTAATTTAAATTTCCAACCATTAAATAATTGGACAGATAAATTAATACATTTTTTCAATTTCATTTCTAGATCGATTGATTCAACTGATGTAGATACCTTAATCTTTGATCGTCTAGGAAGCTTCCTCAAGTCGCATTCAATCAAAATTGATTTTAAAGGAAGTGAAATTTTGAGTACTGTTGAATCTGCTGGAAGAAATCTTGAAGACATCAATGACAGTATTGCTGAGAGTCGTGGCAAAAAAAGTATGTATTATCATTATACTCTTTAAATACAAATATCAAAATCGCAGGAAAAAAATCACATTTGAATGCATTCTTAAAATTATAAATAAAATATATTTTAGTCATACAACAATAATTTCATGTTATGCGTTATGGTACCACTTAATTGACTATCTTGACGTAAAATCTATTCCTAAACATAGACATAACTTAACATAGAATATCAATTTCTAGAACGTAAAAACGTGATGATTGAATTGATCACTTTCATGTATAGAAAGATAATAGTAAAATCATTGCCAATGTCAATATTTTTGTGATTTTTGGCTGTTTAAATTTGATACGATCACGAGGAAGAAAAGAGAGGTCAACATAAGGAAACATTTTGCGTTCACCAACTTGTTGACCTACTGAAAAAACTGGTTTTTTTGCTTCCCCTTTTGAATGTCATAGACTCACATACACAAGTGAAGTAATATAATGATATAGTACACGTGAGTTTATATATGGTAGTACCTCAACCACGGTTCTTCAGATTGGAGCAAGTTAAAAGTAACTGAATAAACCTATTGGTCATGAAAAAGAAAATATCACAGTACCTCATAATCTTTCATCAGGTTATGGGGGGATATTTGACATACTTTCTTTTACCAATGGTTCATAGTTCAGTTTTACATTTTGTAAATGATTTTTTGATATTTTTTAACATGTTTTGTTTCTTAACAATAAAAATGGCAGCCTGTTCAAAAGTGCTAGCCTTAGAATTATTTGTTTTCTTTTTTTAATGAAAATAAATAATTTGTTTTACAGAAAAATCACAGAAAATGATGGGACCATTGATGATGGCAATTGCACTCAAAGCTGCAGCATTACTTCCATTAGCTCTTGGTGCGATTGCTTTAATTGCTGGTAAAGCTCTTTTAGTCGGCAAAATAGCCCTTGTCATTTCTGCAATTATAGGATTGAAAAAATTACTTGGAGGTCAAAAACATGTAACATATGAGGTTGTTGCTCATCCACATCATAGTAGCAGTAGCAGTCACGTTGCCAGCCATGATGACAGTGGTCATGGTTCTGGTGGATTTGGTGGAGCTAGCGACTTTAGTAGCGGTGGGTTTGGAGGAGCCAGTAGTGGTTCATCTGGACATGGCTGGGCAAGAAGTTTATCAAAAGATGCCCAACAGTTAGCTTATAGAGGACAAATTCCTGCTTAATAAGCTATTCATGACAAAAAACCACCGAACGTTATTCAATTTTTTTGAATTTATTTATTTTTCATTTTTTTTACTGTCATTTAATTCACTCTGTAAAAATTCCTCACTACTTAACTATTCTTTTTAATTTTTTTTAATTTCAATTTACTTTTATTTTCTACAGTCGCATATTTTTTTATAATTATTTTTCGCATTTTATAATTATTAAAAATTACTAGTACCTTTGAAAATCCTCGTTAATTTGTGTCTTCTAAGATAAACTTTGTTATCCATTACGTATTTTATTTGAATAATATTTATTTTTGTGTGTAGTTTTATAAAATAGGAACTGTTTTTTATTTATACTTTTTCTTTAATTTCAATATTAATATGATATAATTGTAACAATGACTGTATACCACATTTGTGTTGAATTTTTCGTAATAAAACTATTAAAAAAAAAAAATACTAAAATAAATGAATTACATTAAAATAAAAATGTAAGTACCAATGATAATAGCGATAGCTGTGTTATGTTACGATTGACTGGAAAAAAAAAAAAAAACCAGATTCAAATACTTTGAAATTCAAAAAATCCGAGTAGAGCATTTGAATTTCTTAAGACCATAATATGAGTTTTGTCGAGACAATTTCCTGTTTTCTGGCCTCAAAACTAATATCTTTTATTGAGATTAAGTTGTTATTTTATAGTGTCTAAAATTAGTCATGCTGCTACGTTTAGAATGATTATATGTGGACTAATAAGGTAATTGTGAATTTAAAAGCGGTAGTGTAGTAGGCGTCACACATATTTCTTAAAAAGATGAAAAACATAAATTATTTTCGTGAGCTCTGTTTGATCAAAGTATATATGCAGGAATCTCAAGATGATTCTATTTACCGCTATGCAACATGCAAATATAGCGGTGTCAAAACAACATTTTGGCAAATCGTGGGTATAATTTTTCTAAACGATTATTTTTTTTTCGTGATGGTAATTTTATTGACGAATCCCGTAATTTTATTGACAAAAAAACAATTAACTATAAATAATTATTTCCAAAAAAAAAAAGAGAAAGTTTTCAAAGGTTTCAGTCAGTGATATTAGTTAGAAGAGAAGTTGTAAAGCATGATTAATTTACTTATTTTTTTCAAATAATAAAAAAGTATCAAATTCACTCTGTTTTGACATTTCATTTTCATAAAGTCATTATTAATTTGGTACGAAATAATAGAAAATAAAGATTTTTATTTTTGAATTACTATAACTTTCGAACTACTCATTTATTTGTTTGAGCGTTTTACAGAATATAATCCTTGTAATTCATAAAAACAATTACTACGAAAATATAAAACTTGTCTTTTATATAAGTGCAGTTATTCATTCTTAACATGCGAAAAACTTTTAGAATTAGAAAACACTCACTATATCAAGACAACAATAGAGTGATCGAATCAAACCACTCACCTAAATAATCAAGCAAATGGCAAAATTTATATGTTTATATCAGAGAGAGAGAGAGAGAGAGAGAGAAAAAAATTTCATCAAAGAATCACATGTATTGGCAATGTTTGTTCCGCACTGCAAGATCTGAACATATGTACGTCGGTGACACACTTTTTTCGGATCCATCGATATTTTTACTGTGATTATGTCTAACTGTAATCTTCATATCCAGTCATTTAAATATGCATAGTACATATGTTCGTATGACTTGTCATTTTATTTACATTGATAAATTGATCGAATTTTACTGATAACATTAAATAGTTAATAAAAATAGATGATGTTTGAATTTTGATAATTTTTTCACAACATCCAGTCAAAAACGATTTTTTTTTTTTTTATTCATTTTAATAATTTTATTTTCGAATGAAATGATGAAGTCTATATTTTATTGCAAGGTTTTTTTTACAGAATTTTGGTTGATCTGTTTCTATTTAACACTTAACGATGACCTTGATTTGAAACCTAAAAAAAGGGAAATATCTTTATTGACTCTCTTGTTCAATCATGCGAAGTATATATATATATGAACCAACTAGATTATTTCCGACCACCAAAAGATTAAAATTTCAATTATAAAATAATTAATTACAGCTTTATAGAAATATTTTCAATGATTATTGATTATACAGCATATTATTATAATTATTATTATTTTACAATTACGTATTAAAAAAAATATAGTGATGTCAATCAAACAAGAGGGTTCCGGCAAGCCTTAATGAAGAAAATTAAAACGATTTTTTCCAATAGAATCGCGCTTTATAAGAGGAAAGAGATATAAGTATCACACTTTTCTATGTTGTTTGTGCTGATCTATGACTGTCTCTCCCTCTCTCTGTTTCTTACTTTTCATGTGCATACCATACACACTGCTATGGTTTTCACTTGGTCTGACCCAGTTTATAATCATAAAGGAAATAAAATTTAAATTCATCGTAAATTATTATTTAAATAAATTTTTTGAATTTTATAATTTTTTTAATGATGTGAAAAATAATTTTGATATTGACAGGATTAATAAAAACTGATAGATATTGAAATGTTCTACATGAGCATTATTTGAATTATTTTCGTGGGATCATTCATGCCCTGATTTAGTAACACTATGACTACATATGACTACACTTCAACATGATCAAGAGGCTTTATTAAAAATAATAATTACCAATACCAAATCAGTTAATGATAAATATTAAACATATTTTTTTTCGTTTTTTTTATTTCAAAAATATTGAAAAGTTCAAATTGAAATTAGTACCTGGAAGTATTTAAACTATTGAAAATTTCATTTTGAAAGTATTAAAAAACTTTATTAGTATGTTTTGATTTGATTATAAATCGAGTCTACAGAATGTTTACATCAACTTGGTTTAGGCATGTGTTGACAGTTTTTCTTAAAGCGTAAAATTACAAATAAATATAAAAAAATTCACATGGTAATACACCTACCAATAATAGGACTGGTAACAACGGACTTATATCAACAACGATTTACTATGAAAGTGACTACAAAAATATGTAGTCAATGAATTTCGGTGACTACGCTGACTACGTTTGACTACACCATGACTACAATTTGATTATGCTTGACTATGAGCCGAGTGACACCATGACTACATTTATAAATGGCTCCTCGACAATTTTACATGAATTAATATTTATATTTTTATATATACATTACATATAGAATCAATTGAGTAAATATGGATAAATTTCAAGTTTAGATGTTTGTCTTAGAAAGTTTTTTCTTGAATTTTTTAAAACGAATAAATGTTTTTAGATATATTTTCTATTTTTTTCTGCTTACCTCAGAGTTTCTCATATTCATTCAACTGTAGAAATCTGTGTACATCTGTGTACATACATGCCTTCATAACAAAAGTTTTATAGAATATGAATAATAATTTCATATATGAATATAATAAACATGAAAAAAGTGTTTTATAAAATAAAAATAAGAAAGAAGTCTAAGTAGTAAAAAGTCATAAATTAAAGTGAGAGAGGTTCTGTAAAGTAGGAGGAGCCTGGATTAAACAAAAAAAAAAAAAAAAACGGAATCTAGCGAGACAGGATTGGACATGGGATGTTGATGCAGGAGAACGTAGGATTCTGCATCGACATCATGATCAAGTAAATATATCGGTATTTAACACATATGCACATTTATGGAAAAAGAGGAAACGGAGGGAAATAAAAATTACGACTAGGTAAAGTCATAAATGTGTAAGTATGTGTATAATGTATATGTATAATTAATATTTCTATGTCGACTAGATCATGTGATTTTGCGTTGGTTAATATAGAGCCAAGAAATTTGTCGGACCTCTATTTCGTTTGGTTTCGTTTCACTCTGGTAGTTATTGTCGTTTAAATGATAGTAGACATGACATTGGTGTTGTATGGTGGTATAAAAATAGTCGGGGGCGATTTATATTTTCTATGGTAGGAAAATAATGAAGGAGGGGGGCAATGTTTTACCCCTACGAGTAATAGTTGTATGGTGTTGAGGTACACCTGACCAGATATATAGAGCTAGGGCAGGGCTCCTGTTACGTACAGTCTACGTAGAGTGCTCTTGAGGGTAACGCATTTTAACAACATACTCTGAAATAAAATTATTTATTGATTTATTTATTTATTGCAAATGAGTTTGTTTTTGTTTATTTCATTAATTATTTTTTTCTTCTATAATAATCTTTCGTTTGATTGTCAAAATAATTGCGGCATAAGTTTTTTTTTTCCATTTAAAAAAGTTCATTATTATATTAAATTGAATTAACCTAATTTATTTAACCGAGTTATGACTAATGAAAAATAGGAAAAAAAGATTAAGATGTATTATTTTTTTTTTAGATTCTAATGTTTTTTGTGTATTTAATATCTGGGTTTTCAGTAATTTTAATTCATTTTAACCGAACTACTCAACCATAGATTGTTCAAATAGACCCAGTATATATATTCAAGAAGTGCGTTGAAATTTAATCCGGTTTTTTTTGAAACGTTAGATATTAACAGTTAGATAATTTACTCTTCTATGATTATTGCATATTATAGTTACTATTATGAAGATCATAATTTATATTCGCTCATTATTTATTATACTGTATCAAGTTTATACTAAAAATTTTTTTCTTTTTATTCCAATAGATAACTAATTACCAAGATGATGGATTTTGCACCCCGTTATTTTTGCCTTGCTCTATTATTAGTAGCTACGGCTTCAGCAAGGTCAACAGAAGGAGCATCCAAATCAAACTCAATTGATGATCAGACTGCTAGATCTGGATCAAATGGTGTATTTGGAGATTTACGATATGTTTATCAAATATACAAGGAGTGCACAGGTGCTGAGATGAGTTCTTGTCTCAAACTTAAGCTCTTAACTGCAATGGAAAGAGTATCGAGGAGTGCCCAATTGAATATTGTTGACGGTATTACAGTTGTTTATGATGGTACGGAAACACTCGAAAAAAATGAGGATATACCAAAGACACAACAAGAAATTGAAGCTTCTTTACCACGAGCACTAGATGACAAAGAAGATGCTCTAAATACAATGATATTCAATAAAATTCTACGCTTTTTCCAAAGCCATACATTGCAATTGAAGATGCCAAATGTTGATGAATTTTCTCGAAGTCTTACTGAGGAAGGTGAGCAATAGTGTATTAAATTCACTTCGTGAAAACTGTCAACTTTTATTTAAAACTGAAAATTGTGCTTATATTTATTGTTAAACTAAATGGACTAATTAGGTTGCTTAATATTTTATTTTTTTTAGGTCGTAAAAAGAAGAAAAATATGGGTGGACTTCTTGCAATTCCACTCTTAATCGGTGGTACTTTGGTGCCTTTAGCTCTTGGTGCACTTGCTCTTTTAGCAGGAAAAGCTTTGATTGTCAGTAAGCTTGCACTTGTTTTGGCATCAATCATCGGTCTGAAAAAACTCGTCTCGAGTCATGAATCTCATGGACATGAGGTAGTCCAGGTTGGTGGACATGGCGGTAGTGGGTGGGCAAGGTCAGCCCAAGATCTCGCCTATTCAGCTTATAAGCCAGTTTCATCTTGAACAACCAGTCCTTAAGAACATATATTTTTCATTCATCGTAAACATGAGCGATAACATCAACACTGAAGTTTTAAATTTTTTTTTTAAGTACTAATCGAATTTTTTCATGTTACTTTTCTGAAATCACCTCTTTTGATAAGAGTCTATTCTAACTTGTCCACATTGCTGCACTGTGATTTAATATCTCTTATTCATTTATCATTCTAAAAACAATACGAGATCTCATTTCTCTCTTGTATTCAATACTTTCATACCAACTGCTGACATTAATTTATTTTTATTATCATAATTCATTTCTTAAATTTAATCATCTTTTTATCTTAAACTTACCTATCATTTATTTAATTTGTCATTTTATACACGATCCCCATCATTCTTTTTCACAGTATTTCCTTTTTTTTTCTTGACTATCACAAAAAAAGTGTAACAATCAAATCAAATGTGTATTTATAGTTATAAATGAATATAAAATGAAAAGTATAATGAAGCGAAATAAGAAAAAAATATAAACGACAAAAAATAAAAGATAAGACTAATAAATTATAAGATATCATGTGTTTATACCATGTATACTATATATATATGCTTCTTTATGTTGTTTATTTTCTAATTCAACTTCGTATAAATTATATACTTTCAGCAACTATAAAAAATACATATAAAAAAATTTGACTGAAGGTCAGATGCATGGTTGAATTAAAAGTTGGGCAATAAGTATGATTAAGTTGAAAATTAAAAAAAAACTTAAATTATGGGACGCGCGCCAGTTCATAGATTAACAAACTTTTACAATTACACAGGGGTAACTAGGAGGAGAAATGAGTAAAAAAGTTTTTGTATCTCATTTATTTATTTTTTTTTTAAATGTAAAAATCTTAAGAAATAATTAGTCCTTGAATAAGATCAATAAAGTAGAGACTCAGATCTCATATTCGAAAATTAAAGTCTACTTGTGTAAAGTTTAAAATTATTTTAAGAAAATAAAAAATTTTAAAACCTACTTATGATAAGCTTACAACTTATTTTTTACTTGAATTTGAAGAAAAAAAGTCAAAAAAAGAGGTACGATGCAAGCAATGGGAACACTCGTCTTCATTACGTCCGGCAGTTTTACCTATACATAAATAAAAATCAACATGAACAAATTAAATAAATGTATCTATACTATTTTTTCTATCTTTCTCTCTATTTTAATAAAAAAAACATACAAGTCACGCACCTTACGCATTTATTTCACCTCCTCTATGCATTGTTGTTTCTGTTTATATACATTCATGCAACATATAAATTGAATGTGCTTGTAACTTGATTCGCTCACGTTCATCAAAGTAAACCAGGCCAGAAAGGCCAGCATCCGTGCGCAATTCTTGAGGGACCCGATGGTTAAAAACTGTTACTGTATGCCCACGTTGACTTACATGTTCATCAACGCATTAGAACACCACCTATTTTTAATAATCGAAATAATAATTTCATCGACAGAGCAATTTACACACGTGAGAAAAAATTTAAAAGGAAGCCATGCATTAAATACTCGTTTAAAACCGTTTTTTAAATATTTTTTTGCGAAAGCATTGATGAATATAATAATTAATTAATAAACTATCCACTTTAAATTTTGTGACTTTTTTTTTTTATTAACAAATATAAAAATATACTATGTTTTATACATTATCGTCATGATAATTCCGATATTGCAATTCATTTGGATACATAATTTTAAAATTAAAACAAAAATATCTATTGACAATAGAATTGTCGTTGAATATCTATATATTTTATAACAGAAAAAAAAATTGTTCCCATTCTAAAATATTTCTTTATATATATATAAGCGTTCTATCTTTTTCCTCATAACAATCATGACTTTTTCTAATAAAAATATTATTTAAATATTGATTGTTAATATTATTTGTTTTTGTTTATTTCTTTTTTGATTATCTGATTCTTACCCATTAAATATTTTTTTACTTTGTAATTTATTTTTTTTTTTTTGTTGATACATTGTCGTGTTCGACCTATAAAAAAAATTATGATACTTGAATCAAAGTGGAACACATTAGACAAATTATGGTAAAAATTGAATTGGTGAAGATTCAAAATAGGGTGAAGTTAAAGTCACCAAATTTTCAAATGTTGCAAAGTAAAGTTATGTGGATATATTAGATTTCTTCTTAGTAGTCTGCTCCACTCGAACAGGGGCCTTGACCTGACCTCGATCTTTCAGTCAGTTCACTCTCACCAGACTCAGAGGAAAGTGTTCCACCACTACTATATACACGCTCTTGTCCACAGACTTCAACTTCTCCCTGTCTGTAATTGTTTTACGTCTAATAAATTAACTATATTTATTATCATTCACACAGATATATTTAATAAAAACAAAATGATCAGTATATTGAACTGTTTTATTAAAATATTATTTGCACGAAAATGAACTTTTTGGAGATGAGTTCATTTGTATACTGACGGTTTTTCGAACAACTTTTTATTGTAGATGATGAAGTTTGACAACTTTCTGAAGATTGGGTTCGTCCTCGCTTGATTTTGGTGAAAGTCAGTTTGGCGTATTTTTTCACACATCTCCGAAAATTTTTGATACATTCGTTAGTTATCCTCAATCTTCAATTTTTTTTTCTAATCTACTGCAAGTATTCGCCTTTTTTTAATACTTAAAATGACAAAAAGTGAATTTATAGTTATGACGAAAAGTATCTATATCTATAAATTATCAATATAAATACAGCTATGATACAAAAAGGTAGTTATTTTCACAAATATATTTATTCAATTCTCAAACTTTTTCTTTTTAATTTGCTATGAGTTGTTAACAAGTCTTCTTTCTATATTGTTATTATAAGATACAATAGTGTATTATTATTATACTGATGAATTTAGAGAGCTATAATTTTTGTGTTATTTATAAATTTTTCAAATTTTTATTCATTCATTTATATTTCGCATTTGCAAGTGGATGAGCGTGGATTAATTATCGAAGAATTGCCACATTGAAATTATTTGATATTATTATTGTTATTATTATTTAAAAAATTTTTTTTTTTTATCATTCTTTTTTTTCGAATAAAAATTTATAACTATTGCGTATAGTACAACTTTCAATGAATGAACTATTTCATAGGAAAAATAATACTTTAAAACAGGAAAAAAAATCAAAAAATACATTTTTTTACTCATATTTGATGACAACAATATTATGACAAATTTTATTATTTAAATAATTGATCATTTGACTTGAACATCCTTCATTCAGTTGACACAAGAAATCGAGAAAAAAAATTATCCTCTTCAATAATTGAATTGAAACGAAGAAAGTTCATTCTCACCCAAGGTTTCGTCATTTATTCTTTCAGGTGCTTCTTCCCATTTATTTTTTTTTTTTTATATATACATATTTTATATCTTCGCATTTTTTTCATGATCTTTTTTTCTTTACTTATGATCTTTCTCGCTCTAGGCAAGAGCAACATACATGAGTTTCGGGTCAACAGGAGGCGCGGCCGTCCTCATCGAGGAGGGTCTGGCTCAGGTCCAACTCACGCATTCCATAAAAACCGTTAAATGTCCCTCTGGCTTTTTTTTTCGACTTTATGATATATTACATGTAATATGTATGAATATGTTTATATTTATATATAGATTATTATCAATTAATATTAACCAAAAATTAACTCAATGAAGAATCTGAAATTTCTCTTAATCTTATTTTATAATAACATGAAAAAATTAAAAATTAAATAAAAAATAATTGAAATTTGAATTAAAGAATAAAATTTTTCTTATAATTTTAAGAAGAAATAAATATTATTATACAAAGAAAAAAAAAATCACAAATTCTCACCATGAAATTTTACAAGTATAATTTGTTCATAGTATCACCATCCATATTCTTATCCATTAACCCACTCAAATTTTATGGGTTACCTACTTATTTAATTTCTGAAAATCCGTCATTACTTTAACTGTAAATTAATAAAGATATTTTATACCCAAAAGTACTCAATATATTGTCTAGTATTATCAACTATAAGAGAAAAAAGAGTGATGCATGTACTCTCTGGTTAAAATAGCTTTTCAACAAGATAATCAACTATATGCGGTCCACATTTCAAAATAGAATAAATCTTTGAATTTTATTTTTTTTTTTAACTATAGTTAACTATAAATATATCTTGTATTGTAATCTCATACGTAAAATTAAATTAAAAAACCGGAATAAATTTGATAAGTTTTATTGATCTACTCAGAAGACTATGAAAAAAAATGTAACAGAATCTGAAATATGAAAAAAGATTTAAAAAAGTGTAGCCAGAATATAACTTTCTTATATGGTTCACTGTGCATATGCGTATTGAAAATACCAAAGCTGCAAATAATTTGCCAACCAGCCAAGTTTTGTGTTGGTGCGTAAAAAAGAGATGAGAATGAAGAAAAAAAGATAAAGACAACGATTGAAAAACACATTACACTGTGTGTACATATTAAAGTAAAGGACGAACAACTCAACAGCCAATATTATACACTTGGGCGGTAAAAAAAAAAGAATGGACGGGAGGTGGATGTTTTATCGGCAGTTCCCCCTTAATACACATGTGTTTCGTTTGAGCCAAATCGTCAGTTCATGTAGCCCAAAATTGGAGGGCGCTACAAAGGAAAAAAAACTGGAATAAAAATGAAAAAAATAAACGAAAAAAACAGAAATTCACTGTTGTTGTAAGTTGAAAGCGAGGAGGCAGAAGGGTCAGTGTTACATTGGGGGGACAAACCGTACATCTACGATGACCAAAAAGTGGGGGCTATCAAAATTTCAAAAACGTACACGGACCCCTTTCGCGTTGGGAATAAAAGGCGGAATCGTGATTCTTTCAGTCAGTGTAGATACGATCAGCGTCGGTCAAGGAGTTCAAAAAAAAAAAAAATTATTATCAATTTAAAGTTTTTTAAAGTAAAGATAGTGTGACATTGTTAATCATTAAGGATAGCTAATATATATATATATATAATATATATATATTATATATATACACATATATTAAGAATGATGAATTACGTGATAGTTTTTGCATTAATTGGCACTGTGGCATTTGCTGCGCCAACCAAAGAATCATCATTAGAATCAAAATCATTAATTGAAGATGCATTTGATATGTATGCATCATGTGGAGCTGAAGAAGCATTGTCAGTATGTCTTAAAATAAAAGCACTTCGTTTTGTTGATCGTGCTGCAAGATTTGCAGACATATCTGTTGTTGATGGTGTTCGAATTGTCAAAGCAGATGATGCCGTAATCAGGTGAAAATGACAATTAATTTGAAATAATAATAAATAATACATCAATACGATCAATGACAAAAGAAAGTGAGATATGCATTTTTTGATTCCAACTCAAAGTTTGCAATATTTTTCTTTTAAAATGAGCTATTGTTATCTTTCTATGATTGAATTTAACACTCAATCTCATATATAAAGGATATTGTTAATTTTTTATTTTTCCAATTCCAGTCGTGCTGACAACGCACGAGCATTAAATGACATTGAAGCAAATTTACCAGCTGAGAGCAAAGCTCGTGAAGCTGCTGTTGATGAAGCAATCTTGGAAAGAGCTAGCAGATTCCTTGCAACGCATACACTTGAGCTAAGTTTGCCTGAAGAAGGTTCTCGATCAGTTGAAGAAGGTAATTTAATTAATTTATAACAAGTTCAAATATTGATACACCAAAAATAACAAATAACAATGTATTGGGTTTATATTTCAGCACGTGGCAAGAAAAAAAAGGTTTTGAAATCCTTGATGCCACTTCTTCTTCTTTTGAAAGTCAAAGCAATATTTTTAATCCCAATTTTACTTGGTGGTTTGGCTCTTCTTGCTTTTAAAGCACTCGTTATCGGTAAAATTGCCCTTATCATTTCTGGAATTTTGGCACTCCAGAAACTTTTGGCAAGCAAAGGACAACAGAGTTATGAAGTTGTTGCTCATCCAGCTCCTCATCATGACGAACATGAACATGGATGGGGAAGATCAGCAGTTCCAGCAGCTGAACTTGCTTACAACGCCTACAAACCAACAAACTAAAAATAGTTACTTTAAACCACTGATACAAAAAGGCAAAAAAACAATTTGAAATATTTGTCTTTGTGCTCAATTTTAGTATCATCATTGTCTCATACATATATATATATTAAACGGTTATTTTAGTGAAAAAGTCAGTACAAAATATCGGACAGTTTAATGCATACGATAAGCTTTTTTTAGTTGCCATATATAGTCCACTTAAAGTGATTTAAAAAATAACCGACTCTACCATTACACAAACAACTTTTTTGACAAAATGTCGGTATAATTAAAAATAAAAAAATTATTCCTAATGAACGACAATACAAATCAACAAAAACAATGACTCAAACTGTGACAAAACAGTGTTATAAAAGACAACATACTAACGAATTTGACTCTCATATACGGATTTATTTAGCTCACTTTCTAATTTTCTTTTGGACTATAAACCAACTTGACATTAACAGATCGATCAGTTCGTATTTTTCACTACTTGGAAAAAATATCGTAATTATTATTACCATCATTATAGTAACTTGAAAAAAATAATTGTTGATTCAACCATCAGCAATCGAGATACTCTCAGTCAGTACCTCAAAAACAAAAATCTATAAAATGTATTTTTGTCCTATTTTCATTTCCTTTATTTTCTTCTTATCCTTCACTTCCTTCATTTTTTTACCCATAATCAATTATTTATATCGATTAAATTCGAACTATGTAACTTATATATTTGTTATTTATGAATTAAATAAATTTTTAATATTAAAAAAAAAAACACTTTTTTTATCCTTCTTCATTTAAAAATCATTAAAAAATTTTTACGATGAAATTAAGCAAACAGAATATACAGATAGCTTTTATCTTCAACTGCATGACAATGAAACTGTTTCAAGGTGCTTAGCAATTCTAAGTAAACTGGCATATTTCATTGGAAGAGAATACACGATGAATAAAAATTATTTGATTTAATTATTAATTATTATTCGAAAAATGAGACAAAGTATAGCCATTTACAACATGTGCGAATGGTTTAAACTTTCAGAACCCCTGTATAAAGAAAGCTAAATACAGAGGGCAATCTATCCATGAAACTGGTTAGGATAGATTAATTTATGAATTTTAT
>JAPYYR010001080.1:1829-40934 GCA_030523065.1 Aphidius colemani | reverse complement strand
AATAATAATTTTTAGATGCAAAATTTTGTTTGACTCATTTTGCAATTTAGACAAATCATCATTAAAATTACAAGCTGATTTTAACAGTTAACACATTTAACGATTAATACATATTTGACTTTTTTTTCTTTTTTTTTTTTTTTTAAATTAATTTTAAATTTTTTATTATAAATTTATTAAATGTTTTTAATTATTAATTTATATTAATTTTTTTTTATTATTTTAACATGAAAAATCGTCTGTATAAATCAGTCGTTCTATTGTTTTTTTTTTTTAAACAAAAAACAATTGTTGCACTTGGCCTTTTATCTCAAATCCGAAATAATGAATTTACACCTGAATTTTTAATAACAAACAGGCTGAAAAATTTTTATAAAAATCATCGAGCTTTAAATTATTTTTTACCACATTAATCTATTAATCTCAAATATTCAAATTAGCTGATGCATCAGTCTTGAGTGTGCGTGCTAGATAAACTATCTATTATTTTTTAAGTATAAATTTTTTCTGTGCTGCATCAGCGCTTAATTTACGTTTGGCTTTTATTTAAATAACAAATCGAGAAATGATAAATAAGAAAAAACACACAACAACCCTTCGATTTAATTTCGAAATATCATTAATTCCATGTTTCTTTTATAAATCAACTGAGGGCTTTTTTAAATCAAGTATCTAATTAATAACTCCTCGTACAACGAGATGTATTATTTATTTTTTTTTTTATTCTATAATTTAACGATTAAACGATGAAGTGATGGCAAATGCTCGTGTCTCATCTTGTGGTGATACACCTTCATACAAATTAAATCTTCTTGAATTTTTAATTCTTCCTGTTCTTCCTTTGCGTCTTTCAGCAACACCAGCTGTTGAATGAATTGAATGATTTAAATTTGCTTTATTTAAAGGTAATCTAGACCAAAAATGTAATGGACTTGATCTTTGTTTCAATGATTTATCATGTTTTGCTCGCCATAACCAATTTTGGTGTTGTTGTTGATTTTTTTGATCTTCATTATTATTATTATTATTATTATTATATTTATTATGCTGTGAATTTAAATGATAATTATATCTATCTTTATTGTCATTAGATGTACTAATACTGTTGGCATCTTTTGATGGAAATTTTATTTGATTACCAGAATTTTGTATTCTTTCATTATTATCTGGAAATTTTATTCTGTTGTTGATTTTTTTTCTCTCATTATCAAATGTTTTTAATGGTCTTTCCTTATTTACATGATGTTTTATTTCATCTGGTATATTTATTGATGATGGAAAATTATTAACAATGTCATATTGTTCTTTAACACGATTTGCAATTGTTGAACTTAGATATTTTATTTCAATATCATCTGTTCCTTTATGATAATAAACTGATGAAGCTTTATTTTCTTCGCTATCTGGTATTATTATTTCAGCTGAATTTGTTGATGATGCTTCCATTAAATCAATATTTTCTGGCTTTAATTTATCACTTTTACTAGTTGGAAAATGAAAAATATTTGGTCTACTTGTCGTTGTTGTCGTTGTTGTTGTTGATGTTGTTGTTGATGATGATGATGATAGTGATGGAAATAATTTATCAAATACTTGAACAAATGGTGATTCTTCGAATTTAACAAAAGTATTAAAATCATTTTTAATATCTGATAATTCTGAATTAACATTACTCACAAGTGCTGACGGAAATAATTTTTGTTTATTTAGTAATTCACTAACTTGAGTAATTTTTTTAATTTTATCATTATAATTTTCATTAATATTTTTTTCTTCCGCATTATTATTCGTTGATATTGATGTTATTTCAACAGGAAATGACATATTTTTATTTTCAAAATAATCATCATTCATATTTGTATTATTTAAAATAATATTTTTATCATTATTATTATTTATTAATATTTTTGTATTATTATTTAAATTTAATAGAGTTGTTTCACGAATAAAATCATCATTGATACTCGCCTCACTTGATATGGTACTTCCTGTTGTACCAGTATCTATCTTCGTGGGTGTTGACAATAGTTGTACACGTGATGGAGGTATTGTCACTGTTATTCCAGTTTCACTGTGTACCAATAATTCATCACTTTCTTTGGAATCATCTGGTTCATTATCACTATATTTATCTTGATAAATATTTTGATAATTATCAGTCGTATTGTTACTATTATTATCACTAAAACTACTATTATTATCATCAACATTTTCATCTTCTTTTAAATCATCTATATTTGCCGTTGTAAAATTTGAATAATCAACACTTTCAGTTGTATTTGATATAAATTTAACTGAATTTTCAGATGTTACTTGATTATTTGAAATACTTTCACTCATTGTATCTTGGCTAGATGAAATTATATCTGTTGTACTTGATATATTATCAATTGTTGATGTTGAAAAATTAAGTAAATCAACACTTGTTGTGGCTTCAGTTGTTGTTGTTGTTGTTGTTTGATTTGTTAAATTATTATTATGATTTTCATCAATTAATTCAATACCCATTGTATGTTTATTTGTTTTATTGCTCAATGATGTATCATCAAGTTCGGGATTTTTATAATTAACAAGATCAGAATAACTAAAATTATTTGTTCCATCAATATATTCAATTACAGGTAATTCTGTCGTCGTAGTACTTTTATTTTTGACATCAGCCAATTTGGTATCATCAAATAATTCATCTTCATTGGTAGTATCATCATCATCATCATCATCATGATAATTATTAGTGGTTGTTTCTGGCAATAATGTTGATGATTGTTCTGATGGTATTGATGATATAATAATAATATTTTCTGTGTTATTATGATTATCAACTGATTTGTTATTATTATCAACGTTAAGTGGTATATTTAGTCTAAATGGATCTTCAATAACTGTTATTTCAATAGTTTGACTTTCATTATTTGTCGTTGGTTTATTTGTATCACTTGGAAATGAAACATTATTTAATTTTTCCGATAAAAATAATATAAATGCTGTTTCATTGATAGTTAATTCTTTGTTAACTTTATTACAACGTTGTTTTTCATCTTCACTATAACCTGGTGAACAATCTGGTAAATCTGGTGCGATAAATACAGTTTTAGTCACACGACGTCTTTCACCTAGTGAATAATTATCATCATTTATATCACTATTTAATATATCCAATCCTGGATCATCTGAACTATCAGAAAATTTATTTTTTTCTGTATTTTTTTTATTTATTTTTTCGTCTCCATGTGATTGTTTTAATGATGCTGATTTTGATGAACAAATTAAAATACAAATTATTATCAATAAATATATTTGTCTATTAATCTTCATTTTTACGTTGTGTTTCTTCTTTCTATTTTTATTTTTATATATTTATTTTGTTTTTTTCTTGTATTTTTTAATTGAAAATACACGTGACCTTTAATTTTAACTCTTCATTTGGCTTCTGATAATTTTTCGTGATATTGAAGGACTTCCTGCAACACAAAGATAAAATAAAAAATTAATTTCTAGAACAATGAAATTGGATTTGTTTTTTTTTTTTTTTTTTTTTTTTTTTTCATGTATTTACGGCATTTAATGCGTATGTTTAATAGCTAATGACACGTGTAGAAAAATAGAAAAAAAAAGTAAAAATTAAATCAATTGGCATTGTGTTCATAATAGAAGTTTTATATCGCATTAATTCAAAATATTTACTTCAAGATAATTCCTTTTTTTTTATCGTCTATAAATGTATATATTTTTTTGCAGATATAAAAATTAAATAAATAAATTTATTATTATTAATTTTTATAATGTAAAAAAATTATATTATTAAGTTGAAAAATCAAATACAAAAAAAAAACATGACACAATAGTTGACCTTTTCCATATTTTATTAATTTGTAATTGCAAATTATATTTATTAATTTACAAACATATACCGGTATTTTCTATTTTTTTTTATTTTTCTACCTGTCCTATCCCAATGTCTTGGTAATATTAGCATTAATGGATGCTGGGGATGTGATGTGTGACATTTACTTGTTGTTGTTGTGACCTTCAGTCTCAGTCACACTTAAATTCAACTTGTTTATATTTATACATATCGAATTACATATGGCACTTTGAATTATTATGATTATTTATACTATACAGGTGTCATATAAATACTTTCACTGTTTCTAATTATTTTATTATATTTTTATTGGTTGAGTAAGCTTGAGTGGATAATAAAAATCAAATAAAATTATTTTTTTTCTAATAATTTATTTTTGCAATGATAAATATTACAATTAATTAATTATTATATTTAAATTGTCATCAATATCACATTTGTATGAAGCTCTATTGTAAATCCATCCTTCAGGACAGTTTGGATTGATAACTGGTTCCTTGATAGCTCTAACATCGGTTCTTTTAAAAACTAACGAAGTAAAAACTACCTGGATCATCATAATTAGTCCAAAAATCATATAAATAATTATTTCTTGAACCTTCATTGTTTATAATTATTTATTTCCAAATGTTCTATTTAATTAAAAATATAAAGAAGCGTTATGTTCAATTCAATTATCAATTTTTAATTAATTTATTTAAAAAAAGAAACGAAAATAATGTTACCTCGTTAACTCGGTGATGTTCAAATTAAACTGAAGACTTTTTTTATTTTTCATTATTCAATCTATTCCCCCGGTTTTTTTTATGTATAAAAATTTAATTGAATTTTTTTTTTTTTATGAATTTTAATTCGTGATAAGATGTTGCTTATATTTTTGTTAAAAATTAATTTATTGTTCACTCAATTTCACCTGTTTAAATTGCATTTTAATTTTATTATTTTTTACATTTTTTTTTTCAAGGTATTTTTCAATTGTTTAATAAATATATATGTATAATTGAAGCCTTTCAAAATGCTAGTTTTCCAACCAACCAACTATACATTCCACATGAATGTATAATTGTATTGCGCATTTTCTTGCAAACAACCAGAATATTATCATCGATATTCAGAGCGTTTCGAAGGCCCATATGCTTTGTTATTTCTCTCCCCAGTTAATATTTTTTTTTCATATATTTTTCATTATTATATTACTCAAGACTTTACGAGGCTTCAATTTCAGTTCCATAAATGAAAAAAAAATAATTTTTTTTATTATCATAAACTTTTTTTATTCATCAAATGAATATTCTCACGAAAAAAAATTTCGTTCCATATAAATAAATTATGTTAATGATATTTATATATTTGGCTTGTTATATTCTTTTTTTTTTCCTTTGAATAATTTTAGATTATTATCATTGGTTGGTTGGTTGGTTGGATATTTAGTTGTTTGTCGATGAATTAAAGAGACCTCGTATATTTTATTAATTTGAATATGTGTTTGCACAATTATTTTTATTAACTGTTGCCCCTTCTTTTTAGTGTCTCAGTTTTATAACTGGAGGACAACGTGTCAACAATCATGTTTATATGTGTGTATAAATGTTATAATAATTTAATATGTTGTATACAAGGCACTATGAATTTTATCGATTAATTGAGAGAGGTCGATGTGTGAATTAATCTCAGTCACTGTGTGGATATATGTAAAAAGGTCGTTTGTGGCAATATGAATTTTCTGATTATTTCAAATGATCAACATCACTATACTCTCTGCAAAACTGATGCAATTAAATGTTATATCATGTTAACGGAAATATTTTTAAAATATATTTACTCAACAAAACAAATTATATATACTTTTTTTTTTTAAATGGACACACTTAATTTATGATGCATCCTTTTATTAAGACAAATATGATTTTTTTTTTACAAATTAATTCCTGATGCTTAGCTGCATTATACGTCGTTATGTTCTTGATAATATCACGTCTGCTTCTTCAACGTTAAATTTACAAAAAAAAAAAAATTATTATTATAAAAATCATAGTATACATAATAGCCAAGCGATGATCTCTTTGACCTCTCACAATTCTCACAGCGAGTCCAGGATTAAGGATGTCAAGAGGCCAAAATAAAAATTGCAATTTTTTTTTTTTTTTTCTCATTTAAAAACGAGCCCCCTATCTATGTGTGAGTGTGTGTGTGTGTGTATAAAAAATAAAAAATGAATTTTCAATTTTTGTTTTATATGTGAGGTCAATGAATTCCTGAATTTTACGTGAAAAAAAAGCTTTAATAATGGAATAGAAAAAAGGATAAAGATAAAAAAAATTTTCATAAAAATAAATTGCACAAAAGATTCTTTTTGTGAAAAAAATTTATAATATTTGATTAAAATTTATCATGTGTGTCGCGTAAAATTGAAGATGTACTTTTAACATTTTTTTTTTTTTTTTTTTCAATAACAAGTGTTCAAATAAAAATAGATAGAGTAATTGAAAATTTTTCGTAGCTCGTGCTGATAGTTATATCACGTAGTTGTAACAATAACAAATGATAAAAAAAAAATTTCAATAGTTTTTTTGGGCCTGTTGATGATGAACTCTTTGGAGTTATCAGAGGCAAGCTGTTTCCGCAAAGAGAATTTCAAAACACGTTCATTGCTCGTTTGGATAAATGCCAATAATATCCTCTTTCCTCATTCACTCTTTCTGCCTCTCATCACCCGTGTGACATTTACATTTTTTTTTGATTTTTTTTTAACCTGTCTCTGTTGGTTTTTGGGTTTGTCGTTGTCGTAATTTTCCTCTTTACTCTTTCACCTCTTGTTCATTGGACATGCCAAGAAATTCATGAATAAAATCTTTCTGTAAATTTTAGTCTGTGTAACACAAAATATGCTCTTATGGCCACATGCGAATGTCTTGTTTCACTAATCTTTAAGCTTGTGATGCACACGCAATAAAAATAATATTACATTCAATGTACAGTTGTAATAGAATACGTATATTGAATGTAAATTATACAACAGATGAATAATAATCTTGAATATAAATAAAAATTAAAAAAAAGCAATTCTATATTAAGATACATTAAAAAAAAAAAAAAACTTGCCGATTCAAATTGTCGTAAATTATTTGGCTTATTTCAATTAAAATTTAAAATACAACAGACAATTTTTGAAAAAATATAAAATTAAAATCAAAGTAAATTACTATTACATATTGAAAATAATAAAATGACATTATACTTGAAATTCTTTGATGTTGAAATTTTAAAAAAATTGAAAAGAAAACTAACGGAAGTACACTTAAAGTTTAAAATGTTTATCTAGTGCCAGGTGCACAATTCAAATTTTGACATAACTTGGCTTTTTAATCTTTCCTTGTATTTAATTTATAAATATTATCTCAAGGGATAAAAAAGGATTTAACTATATATATTTATATGTATAAAAATGTTTCATGATGAAATATTATTTGATAAATAAACAGCTTTTAAATTGCATAAACATTTATTCACAAAATATATATTTTATAAATTTTTCAAGTAGCTTAAATTACTTTTAAAATCATAATATATTGTAGGGATGGAAAATTAATATTTCGATACTGTTTTATTATCAAAAAATATGATTATTTAAATGAAAAGTCATTTAACCTGAAGGCATTTATTTATCTTTCAATTCACTTTCGTCCTTCATGGCTCACTCGGTTTCTATCTCGGTTTTCTCTTCACCTAATAAATTACAATATAATTATTTATATAAGAAAAAAAATATTTAAATATTATAAATTTTAATTATGACCACTTACACGTTATAATATTTGTTATTAATTATCAAATAATACAAACACATTGCGTGCTACATTAAATATTAATTTAATTTTTTTTTTTTTTATAAATATTTTTTCATGTAATTTTTAATTCTTGGGGATTGATAAACACGTGCAAATAAATTAAATTTAAAATGATAATTAGCCAGACAATTTTGATGACTGCAAAAACACCAAGGGAGATCAAAAATAATAAATATATTTTTAATAAATTATTTATAGACATTTTGTTTGTAGTTTTAATGAAAAAGTTAATGAAAAAAATATATATTACACTGAAGAAGTGTATTTCTGAATGCGTCTCAACTGGAATATATATCTATTTTTAAATTATAATATTTTTATAACTTTCTGACTGTTTTTTTCATTATTTTTTTTTTAATACTATGTTGTATATACCTTCTTGTTGTGTTCCATTTAACATATTTTTCTTTGTTTTTATTTTAATATAATTTACATATTATAAATCATAATACGTTTCATATTGAAATTTAGTTTAAAATAATGTTTTATTTTTAATTTATGATGAGTGGTCAACAAGATGACCATATGGATCTTTTTATTTTTAACATAAAAGACCTTCAAAGTTTCATCTAGCTCTCATTGATTTTTCCATCAGCATTATCATTACAAACACACACATGAAACTCTTACTTTCTTTTATTTTTTAAAAATGCTACTTACTGTTTATGCTTTAAAAATATTATTATGTATCCCTCATGAATTTTATCACCGAGGATAATTTTATTTTATATCCATTTATTTTTATTTTTCGTTAACGTGAAACTTGAGATTAAAAAAATCTTTTTTTTTTCTTCTTCTTTTTCGTGTAAATGATGTAAATATATATTAAATTTTCGTGTATATTTTATTTCATCTTCGTTAGAAACTTTGTGGATATAAACATTAAAAAGCAGATTTTCGTTTATCATGTAAAACCGGCTTCGTAAACGAGATTAATGTTGAGAGCAATGGCTTGTCTGACAAAAACATTCCTACAAGATGAGCTGGAAAAAGAAATCTTTTCTCATCTATACCATCTTGTATTCATTATCGGTTACCTTATAATTTTATAAATGTATATTTTTAAATTTTTTATATATGCTTCAATAGCCATTCGGTGATGATGTTCATGTTACTGAAGAGTGAAGTTACATATTACATATTTATATACTGCATAATATTAGTATTACAAAAAGCTGGTTAAATAACTTTTGCACAGTTGTTTCTCTCCTTTTCAGGTTAAATTAATGACAATTTATATAGCAAAATATATAATAAAACTAAAGTAGATAATTTATTGAAAAGTAAAATTTTTCATGCTAAAGAAAATCAATTTTTATTATTTAAATTTTATATAAATTTATTAGTTTATATTCGTGCTTGGATTTTTTTTCGCTATGAAATTTACATGTATATATTTATTGATTATTTAGATGTTCTTTTAAATTGAATTATTTGGATGATGGGTTTAAAATTATATAAAAGTTACAAGTGTTAAAACAGACATTGCAAAATTCTATGAATGGAAAATCTTTTCGGTCTGGTTGGCACATTTGGCAGCTGCTGGCTTCTTATTATTTTATTTTTTCTGCACAATTTTATATTATTATATTTTTTTTTCCCTTGTCACGATCACAGACCTGCCTCAATGCACTATTATTAAAATTAGAAACAATTTTAGATGCACGTAATAATATAAATAAATATCAATAAATCAAAATTTATCATTAAAATAATTATACATTTGGCAAAAGACAAATCAACATGTTTTTATATTTTTGGCACAAGATATTGCGATGCAAATATATAAATAATTATTTTTTAAATATAAAAATTACATAAAGATGTAAACAGATATCATCCGGAAATAATATTTGATGTGTCTAATCTTTTTCAATAATAAATGACTTCCGCTTTTTCTAATAGACGAAAAAAAAAAAACTACATCGTTTACCACTCAACTTTTTTTACAATAAATGTTTATTTTGCTTTTTATTTTTTATATATTACTGTGGGGACAGGAAAAAAGTTGTAAAATCAAGTTGAAAAAAAATCTTGTAGACTTTATCAAGAAGCTCATTGAACGTATCTTGATAACTCTTATCTTTGCCAACATATCGTTTCGACTATTTTTTCTAACATAAGCAAAAAAGAAAATCGAAAAAAAAATATTTATCACAAGTGTCATCTTGTTCAGTCTTATCTAGAATTTTTAAATTACATATATAAAACTAGAAAAATGTTTTATTTATAAAGTGTACTTTTAATTTCTATGAAAATTTTTAAATATTTATTTTTCGTTTGGCTTTATTGTTGAGGTAAATTCAGACTAGATTTTTATTTGTTTTTAGATTTTTATGTGAGGAATAAAGAGGAATGTTGTCTGCAGTATGTATTACTGGGGAAACTAGAAATAAGCCAACTAACCGACCTGGTATATAAGAGAAGAGTAGACGACAAATTTTAACTAAGAGAAATAGAAAAATAAAAAATAGATAAAGACAGAGCGAAAATATATTTTAACTTTATGATCCGGAGAGCAAACAGCTCTCAAAAATTAACACAAGTCACAAAGTAGCGACAAATATTTATACATAAAACAAAATATGTACATTTTTCCTTATTATTTTTTTCACATTGATCAACAAATTTTCTTCATTTAATTTATGTTTATATCTCAAGTCCATGAAATAATATAAATACGTTCGCATTCTGATCACCCACAAACAGATAAATAATTATTTAAATTTTTTTTATTTATTTATTTGTCTCGTGACTATGAATTTGCTCCAAAATTTCGATAAAATTTTCGGCTAAATGCCAAGTTATATATTTTATATCCAGTTGATAATAAAAAACAAATTTATATACATGTTTTTTTTTTTTTATTTTAAGTGGTATATGTTTAATATCATTTGATCTATTACATCCTCAATTTTATATATCAACAACGTTTAAATGACTCAAACTATTGCGCATATTTTCAATCAAATATTGGCTCGGTGAATAAATTGTGGGACTTGTATACATTTAAATCTAATAACTTGTATATTTTGTTTAGAAAGTTTTCAAATTATTTGTTATTTTAAAATTGTAGCAGCAAAATAATATATTAAACGACAAATGATTACAATTTTTGAAAATCATTTACATCTTTAAAAATTGTCCTACATTTAAACTTAAATTATTCACAAAAGACATGAATAAATTCTAAAAGTATAATAATCAACCGAGTTGAAATGAATTAACTTTGTTCGATTAAAGTCAGCCGAACTAATTTTGTCAATAGTCGATTCTGAGGATCGTTCTTTTTATAAGCTACGCAACACACATTTATCAACCAACTGGTTTTATTTTTTTGTTGAATAAAATAAGAAGAAGAATTGACCCGATTGTTAACCCCCCAACATAAGCCATCTGATTTTTTATTCAACTTCCTTTCCAATATATTTTTTCACAAATCATAACTTGGTGATCAAATAGTCTCTGATAGTCTCCGCCTTTATTCATATTAAAAAACAACTCAACCTTTTTTTTTTTTTTTTTCTTTATATATTTTTTGGAATAAATAATAATTATTTTTGTACCTGCAGCATATATCTTTTGTCACGTACAAGCAATATAAAATTTATTGTTTTCAATACTCCGGAGAGTTGCTCAAATTTTATTCTAATCCATCCACAGAAAAAAAAAAAGGCCACGAAGAAAAAGAAGAATAAAAAAAGATCTTTTCTTTAATAAATTATTTTTTTCTTTTTGGTCCATTAGTTTAGTGATTTTTTAAAAATTATTACAATGAAATTGAGTGAGAAGACGAGATTATTCCTGTGGTGTTGAAGATACAGTGTGTATTCGTCGTCACACATTGGGCTTCAGTGAAACAGTGTCAGTGACCGACAGCCTAAGGCCACAAGACCGCCTTGTGTTGCTCATCAAGACACCAACTTGTCTTGAACTTTAAATGTATTTTCACATAGGAAAATAATAAATATACATTTAACAAAACGAGAAAAAGAGTGCTTTATAAATAAAAAAAAAAAAATTGTAAATTTAATATAAACTTTGATGACGATGAACAAATCCAATCCTCAGCAGGTTGTTTTTTAAAAATCTTTTTTTTCTTTTTTTTTTTTTTTTTTTGTAAAAGGTGTTCTCGTGGGAAAATACAATGACTGCTGAATATATATATTTTTTTTTAATGGATTAAATAAACAATAAGGTGGTTTACTAAATATCCGTTAAAACCACTTAAGTAAATTCGTAGAATGGTTGGTAGTTTTTCGATTGATCTAACAGGTGGAAAATTTAAAAAGATAAATTTACAATTTAAGTTTGACACTGAGCCACTTGTCCCATTTTTATTTTTGTCTTAAATTTTTAATGATACTTGCTTATGGATGACAATGAAAGTAAAAGTATATACAACTGATGAGAATATTTTGTTTGACAAGTGTCTTGGTTTTTTTTGAGTAAAAGCTTTTGGGCAAATCGGTTTAAGTCAATTTTACAAGTAGCAAGTACTAAATGAATAAATACACAAATGTTAATTATGACAACCTACTTTTATTTTTTTCGTGTTCATTTTTTATTTAAAATTATTATTATAAACTAATCGGTTGATATATTTGATGGCAATTAACAAAGCTGACTCAATTATTATTATTTCTTTTTTTTTTTGTTAGGAAAATTGCATGTCACTCGTTTATTTATTACGAAAATAACAAGTTAAATAAAAATATAAATACATAATATTTAATGTATTGTATTTTAATTTCAATGCGCATTTGATCTTGAATAATTTTTTTTTTTTATTTTATAAATACACAGGGGAAAATTAGTTGTAATTAAATGCAGGAAGTTTAAATTATTGATGTTATTCATCAGCAAAATAAAAATAATTAGCTATTAATTATTTAGGGAGTTTTAAAATTCAAAAGAAAATATACTCATCGTATAATGATTGATTTAAAGTAAAAATAATTCATCTTAATTATTATGATTTATTTTTAAAAATATATTTTAAAGAATTTTGTACTTTATTTCTTTGTCGAACCGGACATCCTGGATAAGTTTACAAATCGTTGAATTTTTGCGAGTCTGTAATTAATAATTATTTCAGATAAAATATTATAAATGTTTGTTAATGTCGTAATGAATTTTACAAGGTCATTTTGAATACCAACATTTATAAATATTATTTATTTTGATTTTTATATATATTATATATTACCGAGGTAGAACAAAACATTTTTTAATTTTTTATTTAAAAAAAAATAAAACAATTCAATATTTTTTGTTTTTTTTTTTTCTAATTATTGCTGTAAATTGCGACAATCTAATGACATAAATTTAGAATTTTCATGAGATTGGATTACTTATTTCTCTATTCAAATATTAATCAATTTTTTTTTTACATTTAAAATAACGAAATATATTTTTCTATGTCTTTCTAAATCATTGATTGTTATTATATGAATTAGACCTTCGTTTTTAGTATACATAAATTCTTCTTCTGATCATCAAGTCTCATCTTGTTATTTTTATTATTTTTTATTTCAAAATCCAATGTGATTATAAAATTTATTTCAAGATACATATTTCGACGTAGAAAATTATAAAAAAGAATTATATGTTTCCGGATAAATTTACCAAAGACGTGTTTTTTTTTTTTTTTAATTTTTTTTTTGTTTAAATATAATAATTACTTGGTGAATCATAATATCATGTTTTTTCAATTTTATTTTTTTTTTGTTTAAAAAGAAAAAAAATACAATTTCCTCAGATGAAAGTATTTTTCTCAGCTTCATTGAAGCAGTAAAATATTATTTTTCTTCTAGCAATTAGCAAAATTCCATGAACTCATATTAAACCAGCAAAACAATTAGAAAAAAAAAAAAAAAAACAATCATTTAAATTTAATATCAAGGCAAAATTGTTTTATCTCAATAAACATTAAACAGTGATGAGAAATGATAAAAAAATAATAATAAAAAAATGATGCAAGAAGAATTTATGTCTCATTTAAAAGTATAACAATAATAATAATGAAAATTAAAATTGTTTAGTATGATAATGATGATTGGTGTGTTAATTTGTTGGCTTGATTATTTTTTAAGTACAATATATGTTGCGGTTATATTTTTATTTAAAGTTTTAGAAGCAACAAGCGTATAGAACCATGACCTAGCCATTATTGTCGTTAGTTTGTATTGTTATTAAATGTGTATATTGTTTAACATATGTATGTGCTACATAAACAGTACACACACATATTTGATAAATAAGAAAATGAAAAACATGACACGTTAAAGTCTCGTTTGAAATTTACCGTAAGACATCATAGTGTCACTTCCCGAGTCATCGTTCGAATCTTTCATTTATGTCATTCTGTTTTTCTATTTTTTCCTTATTTTATTTTGTCTTAATAAATTTTTATTGTTTATTATATTATCATCCATAAGACTAATTTATTTTTCATCTTTTATGGGTTATTTTTAAACGCGACTGACCAAAAAAGTAATATTAATAACTTGATTTTCAATTGAGGGTATTTTATATATATTTAAAATTATTTTACCTAATATTTACATACATTTAATTATAAATATTATTATTTTATTACGGTAATTATAATTTATTTATTATAAAAATTATGTCATTTAATATTGTATAATTATGGAATAGCGCAAGAAGTTGCGGTGAACCGTGAAATTATAACAGGTAGAGGTAAAAATATAAAAAGAAAAAAGAAAAAAAATTGGTTCACTGACCAGACATAAAAATATTTTTAAACAATGCGTTGAATAATTTTCGAAAAAAAAAATATATTCTCAGTAAAATTAAATTTTTTCTTCATATTTATATTACGAAAATTTAAATTAAAGTTTTTTTAAAAAATAGTACTTTTATTGGTCGTCTCATCTCAGCCAGAATTAATTAGAAAAATAGTTTATTTTTTTTCTTTTAAATAAATTCATTTCCACAATTTTCTAATAATAATTATTTAAAAAACTAAAAACTCCCATTTGCCTGAGAAAAATCATTTTAAAAAGTTAATTTAATGTATTTTTTTTTTTAAGTATTTCTTCATTTTTTTATGATTTTTTTTATCCCATGAAAACCGGTAGAAGCATTATAATAATACACTGATTTAATATACCACAAAAAAAAAAAATTTATATATATTTTCAATATGATTATTGTTATTTTATATATTTTTTAAATATGAGGTGTGACAGTCTCGACCCACTTGGACATTTATACACTTTCGTCGTGTCGGTCATCGAAATGTCGAACGTGAGATGAAACGGACAGGATCCTCCCATTAACTCCTTAGAAAGTGTCTCAGCAAAAAAAAATAAATAAATAAATAAAATGAGTGACAGTATATGAATAACATAATAATAAATAATAATAAATAAAAAAAATATTTTTATATATACATAAAACCAATTGACTAACCAATCTAAAAATGGTTTTTAAAAAAAAAAACTTTATATTTTTGACAAGGTCATAATATCCAATCATCAGAATGTAATTAAATAATTTTAAAAAAATATGAAAAATCAGTGACAATGCAATGAATTTTATTCTATGCACCTGACGTTTATATTTTATTTAAAAAAATTGATTGAGACAAAGTCCATTTATACTCCATTAAAAAAACAATTTACAAGATTTAATAAAATTTCCTCGCAATATTGTGTGCATGATCTCAATATATAAATTAACAATCAATTCGAATTTTTAACATGCAATATAAATTCATGCAATTTTTCATTAAAGTATCTCTCTTTCTCGTTAACCCAGAATTTTTTATTATAAAACGAGATAAAAAAATGAATAGAAATTAAGGCTACTTCGACATGCTTCATCATCAAAGTTGGTGTCATCATATTGATGTAATCCTTTAATACGTGTAAATTAATTTTAAACAAATATATTTACTAAATAGTGTAAATTAATATTTATGTGTGCCCAATGACCCGTTGATCGATGAAATTTTAAAACGAAAAAATAATCAAGTCACACGATACTTGCCAGTTGCAAAGTAGATTTATCGATATTCAAAGTGTCTTTGACTTTTATTATCTCCACACATGACTCGTTATTTTTTTTTATAATATTAATCTCAATATAAATTACATACAATAAATCATTTTGAACGTAGAATTTAATTTTTAATTGTTTTGTTTGTTCAATTTCATTCTGAAATAATAGTGTCTTGCTAAAATTGGAATTAATATTTAGTTTGGCAATTTTCTTAAAGTAATCTACCCTTAACAAGGAGATGAATTGTTAATATTCCAGTGATATATGTATATAGAATTACTCGATGAATTAATTACAAGTGTATCGAGTTTGTTTGTGTGTAGAAGACGAGTTGGGGTCTCTATAATCCATTTAAACCAATCTCTGTACGAATTGGTTAATTATAGTTGAATTAAACATAAACATGCATTGAACATACAAATAACTTTGCTTGTGAATATCCAGTACAAAACACTCAGACATATACATTGATGATTTGATAAAAATTAAAAACAATATAAAACAATAATAAATAATTAATTAACTTATTGTAATTTATTCGACTTTTTTTATTTTCATTATTTTGTTTTTATATTTTAATGAAAGCAAAAGTAATCAAAATAAATAATATTTTGTCTGTTGAATTGTGTTGTGGATATATTCATGTGATAATATGTGCATTAGGTTTTTAGAACAAATAATTCAACTGGTCAGTCGGACTTGTATACTTGATTTTTTTTTCTAACGGTAAATTTTATTTATAAATTGTCAGATGTCAATAGTAACTTGTCTATTTTTATTCTTATTTAGTATATATTTTGTCATTCAAGTAAATCATATCTTTAAAAAAATAAAATAGAAAATAATATTTAATAATTTTTATAAAAAAATAGTTAATAATTTTTAGTATATACAGTAAACTTTTATATTAAAAATATGAAAATAAATTTATAATTATTTAAATTACCGTTTTAAATGTCGTGATGAGTAAATAAAATTTGCATTGAAGAATCACAGAAGTAGAAATGAAAAACTGTCACAATATATTCCAGTTGTTTTTTTAAATTTCAATTAATTTATTTATTTGTAAATAAATATACAAAAAAAAAACACTGTTAGGTCCATCACATTGCGAAAATTGAAAACTTTGTTTAATTTATAATAATAATATGGAAATTATTATTATTTATTTAATTTGCATTAAACATAATCATCACAATCACAAAAAAATTACAATAAAAACATATCACTGACACTTGATTATTATTATTTCATTTATATTTTTTTATTTTGATGAATTATTTACAAATTCATGAAGTGTATTAAACAGCATGTTATAAATAATAATGATCGTGACAATGCGATTGATAATCGCCCAATACAATGTGCTACAAATAAATACACAAACACATCAGTATCACAACATTTATTTCATATAAATATTCCACAATTAAAATTCATTCAAATTATATCATTTATAATGTTAATTATTGTTTGTTTATTATTTTTTTGATTTATCAGTTTATTTTACTCCAAAAATCATTATTAAAATTTTTAAATTGAATTATTCACCTCTCAATATTGCCTGTCTGGCACAGTGCCTCTGATAACATTTCGATAATTTTATACATCAGAATAAATTAAATTCACTCTTTATTAACAACCAATTTATAATTAATTATTTTCTTACTTTTAAATTTATTATTTAACTTCCAAGAATTTTCAAAAATAAATAAATTAAAAAAATTTTCTTTGTCAGATACAATATATATGGGTTTTTCTTTTTAAAATCGAAGTAAAAAAAAAAAAAACTTTTACTCAGGGAAACTCCAGGGGACTATTTTCAGACTAACTTCAATGTGATTCGATTCGGTTTTTCACTTTCACGCGTTCACTACCCTTCACGGATAAACAAACTGGAGAAGAAAAAAAAAAAAAAAAAGAAATACACCTTGCACTTTTGTTCTTTTTACACTCCAAAATGAAAGAAAACCTACTATCACTGATTATCAAGCTTCAGGTGTAGAAAAAATATAGATATTGTCAAAATTTATCCTCTAAAAGTTTTGAAATGACATACGTCAAGTTTTTAAATTTTTATAATAAAAAATTATAACGAAAAATCAGCGAATCTTTGTGGTTTTTTTTTTGCTACGTTTTATTAATTAAATTAATATTATTATTTAATTTAATTAAAATTAATTATAATGTATTTTACGAATGATTTTCCATACCGTACGTTACGGGCGTCGAATTGCGACTGGTGGTTTCTTTTCTACTCCGAGTACTCAGAGTCAAATCGTGTTTGAACACTGAGTTGTGAGTTTGTGAGTTTGTGCTTGTTACACACACATATTATATTATTTTTATATTTGTGTTAGAGTTGGCTTTTCTCTTTCTCTTTCTATATATAAAAACTTGTAATTCCCCTCTTATTTTATTTCACAATAAAACCCCACTATTGACCCACCACCCCCCAGGAGTTTTGATCATATCATTCAATTTAAATATATTTTATTAATTACATCAATCACAATTGATAAAATTCATTAACTTTTTATTTTTCTTGATTAATCTAATTTTCTCGTTAATTTTCTATATTTTCCTTTTAAAAATCAGCCTGGGGGGGCAAGTGGGGTGAGTGGGTTGATGAAAATAATTCATGATATCGTTAAAAAAGTTTATTTTTAAATTAAAAATATTATAGGTTTTTTTTTTTTTAATAAATAATAAAGTTATGCCTCCCAAAGGAACATAAGTTCGTAAACTTTTCCTTTTTTTTTTTTCGATAGATAAGTGTTTTTTTGTGTTAAATTCATTATTTATTACGAAAAAAAAATGAGGAAACTTAGGGAAATGCAAAATAAAGATGCAAACATAATGTTTTTGTTTTATAATATTTATAAATTTAAAAAATGATAAAAAAGAAAAAATATATCGTAAAACTTTGGCATGTTTTATTTGTTTTTTTTTTTCCTCAAGAAAATTTATTTATCTTGAAAATTTGTGGCTTAAATTTACCTTTTTTTAAATTTATTATTTAAAGAAAAATTTCTCCCAACACGCATACCAAAATTTAAATCGTAAATTTATATTTTCATCTTTTGGGTTAGTACGAGCGGATGTTTTATTATTATGATTTTTTTTTTGAAATAAAAAATGTGTTATAAACACCTGATACAATTTTTATACCCTTTTTTTTTGTTGTTAAATTATTTGAATATTAAATGTTGTGTTACCCTTGATAATAATGAATCAAGTTTGGACGTATCAATGTGAATTTCATACAATGCACCAGTGTTTATATAGTCAATATTTTTAGATACATTATTTTGGATTATTTAAGTAGACGTATATTGTTGAAGGGGTTGTTTTTGCGAGGGTGACAGTTGCTCAAAATATTAGGGGGCTTAGAACTTGAGGGGGCCAACTTTAATCACTTGGGAAACATCAATCTAAATTTTATATTAATTTTATATTCCTTTATTTGAAAAATACTGGAATTTTGATTTTTATAGAACATTATTAAGTTGCATTTAGGGAGAAAAATATATTTATTTTATTCAAAAAAGTTTAATTCATTTCAATGAAAAATTAGACAAGTGTATTTAGAATATAGCCATTTAAAAATAGATTTAAAAAAATAAGAAGAGTTAAATAAATAAAATTTTGTTTAAATAATTATTTAAGAAAAAAGTGCTCATCTTTTTTTTTTAAATTAAAAATACAATTGATATATTTTTCTGACCCTCTTTCAATACTACTCTCGTGTGTATTTTCAAAAAAAAATAAATAAATTCGTTGAGTACATTTTTTTTTTATAAATAAAATAATAAGATAAATAAATTTTCGATATGTGCTTTATCGATTTATTTTGCAGATGTTGTTGAAAGCTCAACAAAAAAATTCATTGACTATTTGTTATTTTTTCATTTGATTCGGTATTTCTTTCTTTTTATATTTCAATGATGATTGCTAAATAACAGAAAATATAAAAATATATTTTTTTTAAATTAAAATACAATGTTAAACTTAACATAGATATTTTTTTATTTGGAAAGTTCTTTGTTATTTTTTAATCTAATCAATTATCGAAATTGTAAATTTTTTATTTCTATTGGTTTTTTTTTAATTTTGTTTTTACATTCATGACTTCATTAAAATTCAAAACGTACTTGAAATTTCAACATTCAATTTGGGGAAATTCTCTCTTTTTTATTGCGTTTATAATTGAAATAAAAAAAAACTGGAAACATATGAATCACAACTAAAATTTCAAGATAATTTCTTTTTATTTTTTGATGCATTTTTTTTTTTCATATGAATCATAAAATGACTGTTATAATTTTTTATCAATCACGTCATAATCCATATGAAAAAAAAAAATAAAAACAACAACAACAATCACTCATCATTTTAAAAATAAACTAAAAAAAAAAAAAGACTATTTTTATCAAAAAAGATATAATGAACACATAAAAAAATATACTATTAAATAAAAAAAAATTCTTTCAAGAAAAACAAGTTAATGAATTTTATAAAATCATAAAAACTAATAAACCATTCATCAACATAATCATCAAATAAAATTACTCATCATCAAGCAATCCACAATTTCCGCGAATCTAAAAACAGCAAAAATAAAAGCTCAATTTTCCGCTGAAATTCATATGCAAAAAAAAAATTCAATATACCCATTTGAATCGAATGAATTCAATCAAAAGCCAAAAAAAAAAAAAAGCTTTTAACCAAACAAATTCACATCTACCATATATTAAATTCTGATCTATTTACTTTGTCCAAAAAATAAACGAAAATAAAAAAACTAATAATACAAAAGCCAATATTAATCATCAAGCTATTATTATTTGACAAATTAATATGTCAAATTTAGCAATATATATATACTGCAAGTCAGGTGTAAATGTCATCACTGGAGATGACAAATTTTCCATCCAAACAGTAGGTAGTTTTACAAGTGATAATGAAGCTGCCACATTGCTGCTAGCATTATACACATATATATACATAAAAGTAAATGAGGCATTTTGTGCAAGTACATATATATATATATTGCATTGAAAATTTTAAACCCTGGGCAATTCTCGTTTCCCCATCAGCAGCATCACTGCATTAGTTTGCCTAAAAGGTTTGTGCCATCACTCTCAAAATGTCTCATCCTCTATATATATTACTGCAAACTGGCCTACAGATATACACAAATACATATATATATTTATCAACAAACATGAATATACAATATATTCTATGAACAACATTGGGGATGAAAATTTTCGATGAACCCTCAACACTCGTTTCTATCTCTCCCTCGTCTCATCTAGCTCTTACATGTTCATGTTCATTTTCATATGACCCTTTTCATAATATTCGACATCCATCACACTATATAACCCATATATGATAATTTTTAATTGTTGCTAATTGTCATTGTGTTTTGTCAATTGCATACTTGTCGTGTGCTGAATTATTATGTTGTGTTAATATTAAATTTTTTAATCTTTTTTTTTTCATTTCTTTTTTTTGCTTAATTGTGTCGTTTATAAAAATACATTTATTAAATTATTTATTTATAGATGCGATTATATTATAACACTTTAAAATGGAGCTGGATCATAATCTTTGAGTGTTCAACGACCTCATAAAATTCTCATCACCTCGTGTCCTCCTTATAACAACTTCCCACTCATTTCTTCATTAATGTTGGATAAAAAATAATACACATATATTTACAACGTTAAACTTGGGTGTTAAAATTTCTGGAAAATAAATGCAATATATATATATAAACAACACATGTATATACCACCTATATGGTACCTGAATTTTTTTTTTAAATATTTTTTTTACCTTCATGAAAACCAGAGTGAGTTTAAAAAGTTAGGGGTCATTTAACGGTAGTTAAAAATGAGCAAAATTTAATATTTAATTTTGTATATATAAAAAAAATTATTATTCATATTAATTAAAATATAAATTCAAGGGTCAGATAATTTTTGAATGTATAAATATATTTTTAACTTGGGCCATTGTGATAAATTTTAAACTGTTATTGAGAGGATAAAATAATTAGTGAGCTTTTGGTCTTACTGTGAATATAAATAAATGGCAAATAATATAAAAATAACAATAATATTAATGATAATAAGAATAATCATAATGAGTTAGTCTTGTTCCTCCAGGATTTCCTGTTTCCTGCATGTTCATAACGTCATGAGATGACCCCAAGGCACAAGTTTTTCCACAACTTTAACTCGTTCAATCTCTTTACATATAGTAAATAATCAAAATTTATTATTTTTATTATTATTTTTTTTTTTTTACATTTTTTTTTGTATATATAAATAAAATATAAATTTTATTAGCATATTATTGTAACACACTGACTCAATGATATTATTCATTGAGTGGAAATTCAGAGCAAAGGATCACATTTCTTAAATTCCATTCCAGTTGAAGCCATAAAAACAACACGTGTGTACTCATTTGTGACATAAATCAGATAATTAAGTTGATGATAAAGTGAATTTTTCAAATGAAAAAAATAAATAAATATTATAATTCATTTAAATACAAAGTACAGTGTTGATAATATAATTATAAAAGAAAGCAAAGTCATAGAGAAAATTAGCTTACGTCAATAAAATAATGATTATATATTTTTTTTAAAATTAATATACGAGTTTTGCATTCATAAAGACAACTATTCAACACATCAACACGTATATATCAGCTGATAACTCGAGTCTATTCATTATTCATATATTTTTTAATTTTATTTCGATTTCATGTGATGAGAAAGTGATTAATCACTTGTTAAAATTCACTTGTAAAATTATAAATTGATCATTAGATTCTCTTATAATTTGTTTTTCTATTAATAAACTAATCATGCGTATTAATAACGATGTGGTTTAATTAATAACAATATACATACGATGATTTTGTGATTAATTAGCGTTGATCTCATCTTGAAATTTAAATATATATTTACATATCTCGCACTTGCAACTTTGTTTTAGCCTCAAAACCAATCGATTTAAGTTCAAAGTACTTTGACTGTAATACTGGCTGGGTAAATAGTAGAATGGGTGGGAAAATAGAAGGCTATTTCAACAACCCCCAACTTTTGACAATCGAATTATTAACGCTTCAGTATTTTTGTTCGCCTCGAACATTAAATTTAATTACTGACTCTGCTGAATTTCAATTTAATGCATAATCTCTTCTGTATAATTAATATTTTTATATGAAAATAAATCCGTATTTAAATTATTTTTCATTTGACAAATTATATTTTTCTTATGTAAAAATACATATTTAAGTATAACTGTGATTAATTTTTAAATCAAAAAATGAAACCCGGAACTTGAGGTTTTTTTTTTCTTTCGTATATTATTTTTTTTTTTTGTAACCATCACATGAAGCTTCACTGTGTTCTACTTTTCAAATCGATTGCTTAATCTTACAAGGACAGACATTAATCCGACGACTTCTCTGGACCAATGTCACTTTTTTTTTCCATCAAATTATTGATTTAAATTCAAGAAATTAACACAAAATTTAATACAAGAATTTTCATTCTTTTGTAGATTATTTTTTGTTTGTTTTTATAATTTACAAGTGTATTTAGTAATTATAAAATGACGGTGATGTCTTTTGATGTACAATAATCTATGTTTAGAAATGCATGTTATAAAATGTCTTGTGATAATACACACTGGGTTTATTAAGTACTCAAGTACTTGAGCATGTGTTTTTAAAAGTGGGTTAACAACCGGCGCCATCAAATTCATTTAGCAGGCGGAAAAAATTAATCTACAAAAATATTTATACATATTGAATGGTATTTAGGTAATGATGAAATGACAAATGAGAAAAAAAATGTTGTTTTATTTGTTTTAATCAAATAAATTAGATCAAAACTTTTATAATAATATTTTTCAAAATTTATATGATCTAAATAAAATTTGAGCAATAGAAATAAATTAATAACCAAAAAGTGAATAACATCAAAGTGTTACTGGATTTCTCTCGCATTTATAAAAGGGAAAAATATTTTTTTTATTTTTATTTTAACTTGCAGACGATTGCGCAAATAGTTATCTTTTTTTTTAGATATCTTTATCGGACAAAGATGAGGATCAGATACGCTCTGACGTGGCCCAGGTATCGTAAGAAATTGGATCGTAAATTCACATCCGACACCCTTTGCCCTCGAAAAAATAATAAATAAGATAAACCACTTTCTAAAAAAAAAAAAAGAAAAAGGAAATAAAAAAAAACGTCTAAAATGTATTGAAAAAAAAAGACGTGATTTTCTTGCAAATGCCTTATAATTTTTTAGCTTTTATTTTTTATTATTTTTCTATTCTGCAATCATAGTACTGATCGTTGATGATTTTTATCAATTACAATATTTTCTTCTCATTAGATCTTAAAAAAATTTAAAAAAAGCCATAAAACGATAGAAAAAAATCCCTTTCATTTCTAGAATTGACGAAATTAGAGAAAAAATAAGTTGGAAAATATTCACGTAAAATTTGAAGAAAGAAAAAATTATCCAAGACATTGATAATTAAAACAAAAAAAACAAAATATAATAAAGTTTTTTGATTGGATGGTTAATTGGCTGTTATGTCACTTAAAATATATTTAATCGTGAAAATCCGAGACAAAGCTTTGACAGTGTTTTTCATTTTCTCCGTGTCTCTTTAGCGAAAAAAAAGTAAATACTTTTGCCGAACACAAATAAGAATCTTTGTCATGTGTCTAGAGAAATAAAACGAAATCAAAAAAAAGATAGATCTACTTGCCCCCGAGGAATTTTCATTTACATCCACAATTCGATGAAGTGAAGGTCGACAAGCAGCTGGAGAAAGGCTCAATGAAGGCGCCGTTTATGATCACTGCCCGGCGCCACTAAATCCGCATGACTCGTATGTTTTATTCTATAGATAAAAATATATAAACATGCTGGCATTAATTTACAAGAAGATGCTCTAACTACTATAAATAAATAAATAAATAAATGAATTGATAATTAAATATTCTTATCAAGATGAAAAATTTAAAAAATCTAGTTTTGATGATGAAAAACAAAAAAAACATTCGATAAATACTTTTATTTTTATTATAAAATTTTATTATCAATTTATTTTTATTATCATTTTAAATAGATAAAAAAAATCATATTGATGACACTGAGGTTTTATTTTGTTGAAGAGAAATCAATGATTTTTTTTTATCTGGAAAAAACCACCGATTAAATTACCAAAGTCGAAAGTTGCGATTTAAATATATATTGCGGTTTTAGCTACTGAAAAATAAATAATAATTTATAGAGTTGATTATTTTTTTACCTTTTTTTCAAGGGTTTTTTAAAACAGGTATTCAGAATCATGGATATTTGATAGATGGTCGTTATATTTTATTCAGAATACAGCAAAGAAAGTTATTTTATTTCGATTTTTTTCTTTTCTTTGACTCGTAAAAAAAAGGAGGTTTTTTTTATTTTCTATGCTAAAAATGAAGGTCTTTATATAACGTATAGTTTGGTTGGATGATGTATACGCAAACAATATATATAGCTATTTTAACAATCATTATATGTGAAAGTTTTATCAATAATTTTTTAAGACAAAATAATTATATCCAAACGGACAAACCTTTAGTTTAAACTCCAGTTTTTTTTTCAACCTTTTAACCAAGAAAATTTGAAATAATAAGAGAAAATAATTCAGAGTCCAAAAAAACAAAATGAAAAAAACCACGTTAAAATCGTAGCATCATTCTTGTAATTTAAAAACAACTAAACTTATAAAAATAATAATAAAAATTAAAGACAAAGAAAATTATTTTTATCACTTTTAAATGTCTAAGCATTTAATAATTTTTTTTGTGATAGTTGAATATTAATTTTACAAAATAATAATAATAAAAGATGAATAAACAAAAAGGAAAAATTAATGTTTTTGTTGGTTATAATTTATGGATTTGTTGACTTTGAAATAAAATTGAAATGATAGAAGTTGAAGACACATATGAGCTGGAAGAGTTACGTGAAGCTGCTAGAATTGGCAGCATTTATCACAGCAATAATTTAAAATTTAAAAGAAATAAAAATTTATCCGAGGTCATGCATGTTGTGTTACACCTGTGTCAATTTGTGAGAAATTTATTTAACCTTATTTGTTATAAAATTTACATTAAAAATATATAAATATCATCATTTATTATTTAAAAAAAAATTTATTATTTCTTTTTCAAACAATAGCAAAAGAAAAAATTTAAAAAAAATGTATATTCGTGTCGAGGGTAATATTAATATCACGTTACATAATTTAAGTATGTCATTTGTATATTTTCATGATCACGTTTATATGTTAAATTGCGTGTACGCAATAAAAATTTTTTTATTCATCATCTTACTCATTGACATAATTAATGTTATTTCTTTGTTTTCCAGATATCTGTATTGACTATTGAATTGTTCCATCATATTCATCATGCAATTAATCGTCAACTTAGAGAAAAAAATTTATCTGTTCCAAATTTACCTGAAGAAAGAAATCCAGTATTTTTGGGATATTTATTATGCATTATTGAAACAATTTTATTATTAATAATATGGATTTTTAATAAAAAAAATAATAAAAAAATTGAAATTGTAAGTATTGATTTAATTTATAATTTTTATTAATTGTTTATTATTTTTAATTTATTATTTTTTAGTCAATTGGTGGTTGTTTGGTTGGAATAACATTTATGTTTCTCAGTGCAATATTTACAATGCGACATGCTGAAATATATATAAACATTGAAGAAGTATCAGATGCAGAATTATTAAAACATCCAATATTTATTCACAATTTTGTTTTATGTGTCTTATCAATATTTACACTTGGATTATTTCTTTTGCATTTTTGGATTCTCTATGATTGTTATGAATGGGTGATTATTTTTTATTTTATAATTTATTTACTCATCATTTATAATTTTTTTATTTATTCAGAAACGACGAATGCTGGAGCCAGGAAATAATTTGCCACAAAATGAATCATCAAGTCTATCAAATTCTGAGAACAGTGATGAATCAAATGGCAACAGATTACAACCAATTCCAAACTGGAACACTCCAAAAGATGATTCACTTGGTGCCAAAATAGTATGAGTATAAAATAAGTATTCAATTTTAAATTTAAATATAAATTACTTTAAGAATCCATATTAAACGCCATCTGTCATTTTTTTTTGATAAGTTAATTTACTAATTTTTTACTTTACTGAAAATCGGCAAAGCAGTTTCACTTGCTTAGCATAGAGTTTTTTTTCAAGCGGGAAAAATTTGAAAATATATATATTTCTATATTCCACATGTTGTGCAGTAATTAATAAATTTTATAATCAATTTTATTTCAAAGAAAATTGCAGATGAGCCTGTAATACTCTACTGCTGTTGTTTGGATTGTTGGAATTATTTTAAATCAGGAAATAATCAAAATGAAGCAACAAATGAATTTCAAGTTATTCATGTTGTGTAATAAGATTTCAATAATAAAAAAAAAATTATATTAATCAAACAGTTTAATTAATAAACAATTGTTGATTAATAAAAATAATAATTTTAATTAGCTGATTTAATTAAGAAATGAAAATTTAAATTTATCTCTCAAGTTGAAACAAGATAGTCTTTGAAACAAGTGATATTTGATATTTTTAACATCATGATTTATATTTATTTCACATACTTACTCATGAAATATTTATATAAATAATTTTGAAGAAAACAAAATATATTAATCCAAAAATTAAGACTGATAATTATATTTTCAATTAAAATTATTTTTGATTTATAAATTAATTAATCATTTTGATAATTTAACAGGTCGTATGTATGCTGTGATATATGTTAATCATTCCACGTAATTAGACTTTGTTCTTTTATATAAATAATGTTTATTTTTAAAATTCCTCATTTATATTATTCCATTATTTTATGAGGACATCACAATAAAATTACGTCACCAGAATCAATGGTGCTGTATGATGTCAGTGGCCATCAAGACCTAGAATAACTAAAGATATAATATTTTTTTATTTTTACAAACACCTATTTAAACTTAATTTTTTATCAAATCAATAATTTTTCCACGAATTAAATAACAATAATAAATGTATCATGATAAACAGCCAATATAATAATTTCACATTTGAAAGATAATAATTTATTTAATTCAATATTGTTGCATATTTAATCACTAAATTACTGTCATTTTTATTTCAAATTTCGAAATTCATAACTCAATTTTTTATGTTATTTATATTACTAATATATATACAAAAAAAAATGTGTCTGTCCCTCTGAAAAATAAACACACGCAATAGTTTACAGCATTAAAAATTCAAATATTATTTTCTATTAATAATCAAAATGTCCATTAAAAATCGATTATTCTATTTTACAAATAAAAATAGAATTATTAAATAATAAAATTTGGCTGATTATTATAATGTAAATGTTATCAAAATGCAGATAAAAGATAAAAAAAATGAAACACTAAAGGAAGCGGGGAAAAAACAAAACTATTAGATCATTTCAGCTGTTTTATTTCGGCATAAATACTTTATCAATTCCTTAAAGAAAAAATTTATCTAGTCTAGGCTCTTATTTGTTTTATTTCGTTATATTTTTCTGAATGATAAACAAGGAAGCCAATATAGTAAATAAAGTTTTTTGTGTGTATAAAGCAAGTCGACCATCCGACCATCGACACGTACTGCGTTACCAGATCCCAATACCAAGAAAAACACACAAAACCCCGGCGGGCATATACGTTTTACATTTGTACATTTAAAAAAGAAAAAAATGAAAACATTTGAAGACGATACTACACATATACAATACAAACATACATTACGCATCACTCCATAGTATAGGCACACACCAAACCGTTTTTCCAACGTCTTTTTTTTTTTATTCTCGTCGTTTCTTTTTTTTTCACTTTCTCACTCTTTCTCACTGTCTTTTTGTTGTTTTCCGTGGTTCTCTGTCAATTGTATTAGCCGCCACCGCGTCCAGGACTCAGATCGCGCACCCACAGAAGGGATCAGTTCATCGTCAACCTTCGAAGCTTAAACATTGCTCAAGACGCACTCGTAAATTTCTCATCACACAAATTATTTTTGTTAGAAGCAAAGAAGATAAAATGTAAGTAACGACGCTATCTCCATATACCTGTTGCATTTTTTATTTCAATTTAAACTGTTTATTATCTATTTGGTTCAAAAAAAAAAGTGTTAAATTCAATTTAAATTCAAACTATTTATTAATGTATTTTTTAAGTAAAATTTGGGCTATGTATATTTATTATAGTGCACACCCTGATTTATCCAATAAAAATACTAATTAATTGAATAATTATCAATTGATTTAATTATTATTTTAAATTGATTTAATAATTTCTATTTTTGTTAATTTGTTTTATCAAACTAAACGGGGAATTTTATCTTTATTTATTTTTTATTAATAAATTGCTTTGATTAGATTTGGATATCAATTGTGAAATTATTATCTTTGAATTGTAGTTTTTATTATCGGATTAATTTTTCGTTGAATATTTGAAATAATAAATTTTTAAACGTAAATTACGACGCGGACGCCGAGACCGAAGCGTCGAGAACAATATTCGCGTCAGTTTAAAAATAATAAAAAATTTCATTTTCAATTTACAAATAATTATCATAACATAATGAATTTTTTAATTAACATTAATTATCATTAGTTGAATTTTATATTGCCATATTTTATTGCGCTTTTAAAGTATTTTTCTTTTTTTTTAAATTAAATTTCACAAAACAACGACGTAGAAAAAAAGGGCGCGGGTAAAGAACAAGAGAATGTGAAAATAAAAAATAATAATAATATTCTTTCACAAAAGGACAACATAAGTAATAATTTCTCCACTACGCATTTATCAGTTAATCGCGTGTTTCCTTTTTTATTTAAAATTAAAAGAAGAAAAAAATTTAGACCTTTCAATTGTATGTCACCCTTAAATTTGTCAATGTTTTTTATTGATTAGATAATTTATTATTCTTCAATGTTGAAGCAAACACCGCCCAATAATAATTTAATATTCAGGCCATAAAATTATATCAATAAGTAAAATATAATGCTGATAATATGACTCACATCCGGATTTATTTTATTGTTTTTCTGCTATTTTTTTTTTTATGTTGTTCCATTTGGTACCATCATCATCACCACCAATGCAATTGTTATTGACTTGATGTTCCACTGACCCACCTAATTTCTTTTTTCACTTTATTTATATATTTTTTTTTTTTTCCATTTGCAACAGATGGCCTTTGGAATTCTTGCTCGCAACAAGTTTTCACAGAATTTTATTTTCTCCTATTTATTTTAACCATCTGATTATTTTATTATTCTCAATGAAACATTTATTATGAAAAAAAATTATAAATTCAAGTTGAACGACATTTTTTCTTTTTAATTTAATTTAATTTATTAATTGTTGATTTAACTAATTATTTTTGTTATTTTTATTTTTTAGAGCAACATGGCATCTTTCACAAGAACATCATTGATCAAGCTGATCGAATTGGTAAGTTTTTATATAGAAATTATTCAAATCGAGGTCTCTTGTGCTATAAGCATGAATAAACGTGGCCACGTAAATTTTTCATACCAAGTATGAAAAAAAAATATATATATACGTTTACAAGTAGGTCGAATATTCATATTACATTGTCCATCAATACATGTGTGTGTTGATATATTCATTTGCCCAAGGAAATTGTCATAATGATTTTTTAAAATACTTAATAATAATTAAATTAAATTTCATTCCAAATAACATCAAACTCTTTACCATTTTTTCATGAGTCAATTTATTTTCTAATTCAAATAAAAATATTCATCATTTAAAATCATTTAAATTTGTGACCAAGAAATTATTGATTAATATTTATTCAAGTTTTTTATCGTGTCAATTAATAGACCAATAAAATTTAGCCTAAAGAAAAAAATTAAAACAGTAAATTATTAGAATTTTTTCTAAAAAGAAAAATTTATTTTTCGATTGATTCTATTAACGAGAATGACTACATGCGTGTTGTGATTCATTACCACTCCTATATTTATTTTTTATCGTGACATTACGATACTGTTATTTTTATCATCTTAATTAATGACGCGTTGTGATTTTTCAATTTGATTATTGCTTATGAACTTGACCATGCTATTATGATAATAATATGTGATATCTTTTTTGTTTATTTTCAGATAATGGCAGTGATCCTTCTTGTCTTGTTATACAGCTCAAAATACATTGAAGGAAGCGCATTCAAAGAGGTCATCTCAACTGGTACAACATTTGGATATGTTGTCATCTTGGTTGGTGTTACAGCTGGTTCATTGATGGGAACACCAGTTAATCGCAGAGTGGTATGTTTAAATTGACGACAACTAATTATTTACATTATCTATTTATTAATTCAATTTGTTTTATTTTAATTACAGGACTTGTTCTTCAGTCTTATTGGTGTTATTCTCTTCATGTTCACTGCTTTTGTCACCTTCTTTCACTACCAAGGACAAGAAGGCATGGCTGGTGTCACAAGAGGTATCTTATCTGGAATTCAAGGACTCATCCTTATTGCTGATGCATTCTTGACTTTCCGTGGAGAATCATAAATTATTATTTAATAATTTAATAACAAAACACACCAATTCCATCGTGTGTGCATTTATCTTAATATCCTTATTTCTTTATTATTATTTTTTCCTTCCTTTTTTTATTTTTTCAAGTTCAAAAAAAATAATAATTTATCAATTATTATATATAATAATATTACCTTTTTGTTTTATCAATATATGTAATATCGATGTTTCATTATGTTAGCTTTAAGTAAAAAAAAAAAAAAAAAGATTATCTATTATATCACAGCATTGTAATCGTAATATTTTTCTACATCACAAGATACAACGAATACTAAAAAAAAATTGTTTATTGTTGTAATAACATTCACATTAACACGTACAAATATATTACAAAAAGAAAATCATTAATATTCATTATTTTTAGGAAAAACAACAAAAAAAAACGGCTAATAACCTAAGTGTTTCTTGATTTTGATATGTGTAGAAATATTGTAACAACATAGTTAATTAAATAAATAATAAATCTTGTGAAAAAAACGTTAATAATATTTTATAGGAAAACATTATTTTTAAATAGCCATCTAGTGTTGCCGCCACACAATAAGCCTTCAAAATGGCGGAATGCCTTCTCCCCTCTTTGATAATTATCGAAATGTTATTTTTTTATTTTTCATGTCGTTGGCCAAATCGAGATACGACAGATGGTTAATATAGTCGAGAGTATCGAATACTTGAGAACCTAACAATCGAGATAATAAAATTGATAAAATAAAAAATTGTACTGCTGCTGTTGTGTGTGTGTTGCTGTGTTAATTGCGTGTGTGTCGAGAGAGCCGCGGCTCATCGCGGGTGCTATCCTAATTTTATAGAGTTTTTATAATTTAATAAAATATCAGTTATTGTGTTTATAAATAAAATAGTTTCAAGTGCCGAATGCTCGGATATTGTTCGTTAAATGTTTGTGAATAATGTCGAATCCTGGTGTCAGCAGGAGAAACGGGGCGATCAAGATACGCCTGACGAGTAAGTCAACATTAAAATACAACAAAAAAATTGACCAGTTGATAATTTATTTACTCAAATAATAATAATATCATTATGATATATAATTAAAAGTATATTAACGTATTTCCAGCTGTTGAATAATCAATTAATAATAAATATAGTAGAAAAATAAAAAATGGGCAACAGGAAATTGATGAGTGACTGGTCGAGACATTAATTAATTAAGTCACAATGAATAAAGTCCCCCTCTTAATGCTACTGTGAAAGTTATTGCCCTAGAATAAAGCTAATAAATAAATAAATCAAAAAATAATATCAACAAAAGTTTTAAAAAAATACTCAAATTTGCTGATAGAAAAACGCAATTGAAATAAAAATAATGCTTCAAATTATTGTAACAAAATGATACTGTTGATTAAAAAAAATCTCTACACTGACCATGACAATTAATTTTCATTCAACGCCAATATGGCAGATTAAATATTGTTGATCTACAATTGACAATAATAAACGTCATCCCCTAAGTAACACAAAATAGCTTCATGTTGTTGAACATTATTAAATATTCATCATTCATATTTAGAAAGGAATGCTGAATTAACTTTTGTCATAGTTAACAATCAAGTCTCTATTTTTTTTTTTATATTTTTTTATGTGTTCTATATGTAAATGATGAATGATGATGCTCATGATGTTGTTGATGATTGAAAATCTTCACTTGGCTAGACTGTTTATTTTTACCATTTTACTTATGTTTTATTGGCATTTTTTTTTTGTAAATTTATAATTCTAATTTATTCTTGTTGGTTATAAAGTACCAAACATCAAAAAAAAAATACCAACTGAATGTTTAATCACACTGGGAGGCTGTTTAATTGCTACAAAGAAATTTATATATTTTTTTTTTCTTTTAATTTTTTCTAGACTCCAAGACTAATTTTGTTCAATTTAAAACACAAGAAAGATAAATAATTTCATCATGAGATCATTCATTGGAACAACTTGGCTTTTTTTTTTTTTTACTTGAGAAATTTAGGGTACCAGTTGTGACATTAATTTTAATAACATTTTACATTGATAAAGTCATTTTTTAATTTTTATTTTTCATGTATTTTTATAATTATTTATGTACTTTTTTATTTTCAATGACATCAAAGTGTACATATCCTTGATTACATATGATAATTATGTCAATGATACAATAAAGAAATTAATAATAATAATTTTTCAAATTTATTTACAGTTCTCTGTGCCCGCAATTTAGCAAGAAGAGATTTATTTCGTAAGTTAACTATTGAATATATTCATTTGAGTAACATTGATATTAGTAATATTTATTTATTGATAATGGTTTTTTTTTGTAGGACTCCCTGATCCATTTGCCAAGGTTATTGTCGATGGTTCGGGACAGTGTCATAGCACTGAAACTTGTAAAGCAACTCTCGACCCCAAGTGGAATCAGCATTATGATTTGTAAGTCTACAAGTATTTTCATAAATAAATATTATTATTAATCTTATCTTTTCATTATTTATATTCTTTCTTTTTTTCTTTGTTTATTTTGTTGTAAGTATATTATTTTATCTTCTTGACAAAGTAACACAATGACGATTTATTTTTTTTTTTGTCTTTAAGATATATTGGTAAAAATGATGGAATTACTATATCAGTCTGGAATCACAGAAAAATACATAAAAAACAAGGAGGTGGTTTTTTAGGATGTGTTAAAATACAATCAAGCACAATACAAAGACTCAAAGATACTGGATGTAAGTATTTTTTAATTATTATAATTTTTGTTTTCTTTTAAAACAAATTTTTTTTCTTATAAAAATATAACTAATTAATTTTTTAATGAGGTAAAATAGATCAACGTTTGGAACTTTGTAAAGCACAAATAGATGATACTGATGTTATTAAAGGACAAATTGTTGTATCATTATTATCAAGAGATGGACATAATGGTGCAGTGAGTAATACAGTTGGTCATAATGCTGTTGTTGATGTACTTGGTGAGTTGAGTTGTCCAACTGATTTACCAGATGGCTGGGAAGAAAGAAGAACTGAAACTGGTAGATTATATTATGTTAATCATTTTACTAAAACAACACAATGGACACGTCCAAATTCAAGAAAAAATAATGCTATAATATCAACAACACCAGAACCACCAGCATTATCACTATCTGAGCCAACATCACCAAGTAGTAGTGGCTCACCATCAGCACCAATTGAAAATAATATATCATTAAATAGAAGTCAAGAACTATGGAATGGTAATATAACACCAAATAGAGTATCGAGTCGTGACAATTCTGCTCAAAATACACCAAGAAGTACACCAACTCAAAATCATCAAAGTAATAAAAATACACCACCACCACCATTACCACCACCACCACTAGTTACAACAACACCACCAACAACAACAGCAACTACAATATCATCAAGTGTAAGAGAAAGAAGAGCAAGAAATGGTGATGATATTAATACAACAAATTCAATTGTTAATGGTAGAATACAAAACTCAGTACAACCACGTAGACCAAGTCGTCAAAATAGAACTAGAAATGGTGGCAGTGAAAGGAGAAATGAATCACAACCATCTGATCTTCCACGTGGTTATGGTACGTTAATTTTTTATAATATTCAATAATTTTATTTTATGTTGTCTTTAATAATGTCTAATTAAATTTCCACAAGAATGAATTATTAATAATTTAAAAAAAGAAAGTTTTTTTTTTTTTAAATATAAATATTTGTCATGCTTTGATTTTATACTTTTATTATTTAATATAATTTTTTTTTTAGAAATGAGACAAACACAACAAGGACAAGTTTATTTTTATCATGTACCAAGTGGTGCATCAACATGGCATGATCCACGTATACCTCGTGATTTACCAGCAAATGAACTTGCAAATGAATTGGGACCATTACCGAGTGGCTGGGAAATGCGTCAAACACCAAGTGGTAGAGTTTATTTTGTTGATCATAATAATAGAACAACACAATTTACTGATCCAAGATTATCAACTCAAATTATAAATAGTTTATTAAAACGTCAAAATAATGGACAAAATAATCAAACTGGTAATACAAGTAATTCAACTACAACAACGACAACAAGAAATGATGATAATAATAATGCTAATAATGAAGCACCACCACCTATTGCACCAGCAACAACAACACCAATAATAACAGCTTGTACAGTTGCACCAAATACTATTATTAATCATCCACTAAATCGTTCAATAAGTACAACAAATAATAATTTATCATTAAATGAAAATAACAATAATAATAACAACAACAATAATAGTAATAATATTAATAATAATAATAATAATAGCACAACAATAAATCAAACAATATCTGATTTACCAAAAGAGTTAATGGAAAGTGAATTATTACCAAAATATAAACGTGATCTTGTTGCAAAATTAAAATGTTTAAGAGGTGAATTAAATGCATTACAACCACAAAGTGGTCATTGTCGTCTTGAGGTATCACGTAATGAAATATTTGAAGAATCATATCGTTTAATAATGAAAATGCGTCCAAAAGATATGAGAAAACGTTTAATGGTTAAATTTCGTGGTGAAGAAGGTCTTGATTATGGTGGTGTTGCACGTGAATGGCTTTATTTATTATCACATGAAATGCTTAATCCGCAATATGGTTTATTTCAATATTCACGTGATGATAATTATACATTACAAATTAATCCAGATTCTGGTATTAATCCAGAACATTTATCATATTTTCATTTTGCTGGTAGAATAATTGGTATTGCTGTATTTCATGGACATCATGTTGATGGTGGTTTTACAATGCCATTTTATAAAATGTTATTAAATAAAAGTATAACATTGAATGATATTGAAGGTGTTGATCCAGATTTACATCGTAGTTTAACATGGATGTTAGAAAATAGTATTGATGATGTATTAGATTCATCATTTTCAGTTGAACATAGTTCATTTGGTGTTTTACATAATCATGAACTTAAACCTGGTGGTAAAGATATTACAGTTAATGAAGAAAATAAACTTGAATATGTTAAGCTATATGTTAATTATCGTTTTATGAGAGGTATTGAACAACAATTTTTATCATTACAAAAAGGCTTTCATGAATTAATACCACCACAATTATTACGTCCATTTGATGAACGTGAGCTTGAACTTGTTATTGGTGGTTTAGGTAGTATTGACGTAGCTGATTGGAAACTTCATACAAGATTAAAACATTGTACACCTGATACACCAGTTGTCAAATGGTTTTGGCAAATTATTGAATCATACGGTGAAGAAATGAGAGCAAGATTATTACAATTTGTAACTGGTAGTTCAAGAGTACCACTTCAAGGCTTTAAAGCATTACAAGGTACGCATTTTTTGATTATTTTTATATAATAAAATAATATCTTATCGTCATTATTTAATTAAATTTTTATTGTAGGCTCAACTGGTGCGGCTGGTCCACGTTTATTTACAATTCATGCAGTTGATGCACCAAGTGAAAATTTGCCAAAAGCTCACACATGCTTCAATAGAATAGACATACCACAGAGTTATCCATGTTATCAAAAAATGCTTGATAAATTAACACAAGCTGTTGAAGAAACTTGTGGTTTTGCTGTTGAATAATCTCGTAAGTATTGCCTGTTATTGGCCTGAGATGTCATCAATAACACAAATAAAATGTAAAAGAATTGAGTTGAACTAGTGACATTATCAATATTGTCACAGTCAATTAATAATCATATCATTGATCTGATAGTGAATAAAAATATATCATTTAAAAAATGATAAAAATATTTGTCAGTTATTGTCAAATATTTTTAATTATTCAAACATATTTTACAGTCATAAGGTAGATATTGAAAATCTATAATTTGACTGATTGAAAAATCCATATCAACGTGTGATTTGTTTTATCTAGATAAATTTGTGAAAATAATAATAATTAAAACACTAAGAGACGTAAAAAATGACCTTCAAAAGTTCAGTGATGTTATTTATTGGTAGGAAAAAATAATTAAAATGATTTATCAATATTTTAATTGAACTATATCATCTTTCAATTGATAACAACTTTATGAAGATTTTTTTTTTTTATAAGAGCATGTACATAATTAAGCTCGTTGATAATTTGAAATATTAAAACCTAATATTATCAATGGTTAAATAAAATATGTGAATAAACGATAATAATATTAAACAAATTAGGCGAAAAAAAAAATTTAGAAAAGAAATATTATGTTCTTGTTGAAAAAAAATGTTTAGGAAAAAAAAATTAACGAGTCGAAATTTGACGAAAAAAAGATATATATTTAAAAAAAATATATAACACGTAATTTTAATTGAAAAAATTAATCTATTTAGAAATTTTAATTGTGAAGAAATCGGGTAGAGGTATAGACTCAATCGAAATTATTAAATAGAAAACTTGAGACTTGAGTCTTTTGTGCCTTAATGCCGATATACACACAAAAAAAAAAACGTAATAAATTTTAATCACAATATTCATATCATTTTGGCAATCAACAATCATATCTAAATAATTATTATCAATCACTAACTTTTGTTTATTTGATACATCAATCATTTATTAATATTATCAAAAAAAAAAATAAAAATAAAAAAAATTAGTGTTGTAGTTGGTCTTCTTGTACGACTAATAATTTAATTGTATTTTTTAACTTCTTTCAATTTCGATGACCTGAAACACAACCCCCCCAGTGTTTTTATATTTTTAATTTATTAAAAATAAAACAATGTACGACTGAAAGTGTCCGACTGTCAAGAGTGCCTTTAAGAAAATTAAAAAAAAAAAAAAAACTTATTGTTAATAATAATCATAGCTATTGCAAAATCATATTGAAAAAATTACAAAGAACAGCATTCATTTGATGATTAATTGAGTATAAAAATGACAAAAAAAAATTAAATTATTAAAAAAAAAAACCAAAAAGCAAATAAGCAACAACAAAAAATGTTGATTATATTTGATTTTATATGAAGAAAATCATATCATGTTGTTGAATTATTAAATTGTTGTTTTTTTTTAATTTTTTTCTTTGTCAATAATTTGACTGCTAAAATTTTTTTCTTCTTTTTAAATCGAGAAATTTGTATGTATGAATGTGTATGTTTGTTCCTTCCTTCAGTGATACATCGGTCTAAATATTTACACATGAAATTCAATTAAACTTAATTGTAATTATTTTAAAAAAAAAAAAGACTTTTATTATGCTTGCAATAGAGATATGAGGACATCCCTTTTGTTTTTTTTTTAATTGAATTAATTTTTTTTTGAATATTTTCAAATGCATATTTATGGCTTTGTTTTTATTTTTTTTAAAAATAAATTTCACACACAATTTATTGTTATTAATTATTAACTTTTCATATTATCATTTTAATTATGACACTCTTTGTATCTGAATAAACTTTCTTTTATTTTTTCAATTGTTGCCACAATATAATTAGCTTGACAACGAAAATAATAATAAATAATATTAATAATATGTTAAAATATAACAAAAAAAATATTGTACATATCTTTTACTCATTTCTTTTTGTATTTTGGATAAAAATGTATATTTTAATAAAATATCCAAAGGTACGGAAACGTTTAAATAGTAAGTTTAAATATTTATTGTG